>JAOWBR010214617.1:0-17789 GCA_028571145.1 Dionaea muscipula
GCTCATGGGGACTCATAGGATTATGTCTGTTTGGATAAAATGGAAGAATGCTTTAAGAGTGTCTTGTGACCCAAATGCACTAGTAAAGCTTGGGGGAAATTTTATAGGATAAGTCAGATGACTCTACATTAGCTGTTATGTATGAAGCAGAGTATCCGGCATTTAGGTCTCAGCACCTAGAGAGAATAGTTGTGGTAGATCTATGAATTGATGTGTAGACACATTAAGATATATAGGATTCCAAAATGATGTTATTGGAGAGACAATAGTTAGAGTGGAATGAATACAAGACATCCCCCCATCTTTCCTCCCGGCAAGGGCACAGGTGACCTTCTTCTCTCTCTGGGACTACCCAGTTCTAAAAGTGTCAAGGATTCGGCAGAACCAAAATCTTGAAAGGCTGCAGCAGTCTGTCCTTCCAACTGTGACTGCACCCAATGTCTCCTCTCCTATATTTTCAGTTCCAGAATCACAGCTTAGTTCTCCTGGAGGAAAAATGAGGAAAATTGGATGTTTTCTTGTTGCGGAGTTAACTTTACAAATTAGGACCAGTGTTTCATTCAAGGCTTCAATGAAATAAGATGCTTGGGTGCTGGGACATTTTGCTGCACGTGCAAACTAGTTTCATACGTATTTGTTTTTTCTTGAAGGTCTGTCATGAGTGCAGACCCTCTTGACTGTGAGATGCTATTCTGGTTCATGATATGAGACTAATGCTACCATCCCCTTTAGTTTGTTTGATATCTTCTCACGTGTCATAGATCTGCTGACTTCGGATTTCTTGCAATTCTTACCTATAAATGATTATTTCTTTCGTGTGACTGGGAGAGCTTGGCAAACTTTTTCTCTAATGTAAGAAAACATGCAGCAAGCATGATGCTAATCTACTGGATTACTTTGAACATTAGTTATCTGGGGCTTGTAACTGTACTCTCCCTTGGAGATTTGCTGTGGAACTTTTTTAGACTCTTGGTTTCCTTCTTGGTATTAAACTGATCATAAGGTTGTATGTTCTTATGTCTTCATTTGCGTTCCTGTCCTATGTAGCTAACTAATTTCTGTCGCCATGCATGATTCATGAATCATGATGTAGTGTCCGCCATTTCTTTCAGCATGAGATTCACTATTATTTGCTATTTGCTTTTTTCAGGCATGACGTTTTACTCTTTGAAGCTCTCCGTGAAGGTCTGGATGAGGAGATGCAAAGAGATCCACACGTGTGTGTTATGGGCGAAGATGTTGGGCATTATGGTGGGTCCTACAAGGTGACCAAAGGACTGGCTGACAAATATGGGGATCTGAGGGTTCTTGACACACCGATTGCAGAGAATTCCTTTATGGGCATGGGTATTGGAGCGGGGATGACTGGCCTTAGGCCTGTCATTGAAGGAATGAATATGGGATTTCTTCTCCTGGCATTTAACCAAATCTCAAACAATTGCGGCATGCTCCACTACACATCTGGTGGTCAGTTCACCATACCGGTGGTTATCCGAGGACCTGGTGGTGTTGGTCGTCAGCTTGGAGCAGAGCACTCACAACGTCTGGAGTCTTATTTCCAAGCTATTCCTGGAATTCAGATGGTGGCATGTTCTACACCTTATAACGCCAAAGGACTGATGAAAGCTGCAATCAGGAGTGATAACCCTGTGATTCTGTTTGAGCACGTTTTGCTATACAACCTCAAAGAGAGGATCCCAGACGAAGAATACGTACTGTTGCTAGAAGAAGCAGAGATGGTGAGGCCTGGAGATCATATTACCATCTTGACTTATTCACGTATGAGGTATCATGTGATGCAGGCCACCAAGACTTTGGTGAACAAGGGTTATGACCCTGAAGTAATTGATATCAGATCGCTTAAACCTTTCGATCTCTTTACTATTGGCAATTCTGTGAAGAAGACCCATAGGGTTCTGATCGTCGAGGAATGCATGAGGACCGGTGGAATCGGGGCCAGCTTGACTGCTGCTATTAATGAGAACTTTTACGATTATTTGGATGCCCCGATTGTCTGTTTATCTTCGCAGGATGTGCCCACTCCATATGCAGGGACATTAGAAGAGTGGACTGTTGTTCAACCTGCTCAGATAGTGGCCGCAGTTGAGCAGCTGTGCCGCTAGCAGCATTTGCACTTGCACTTGAGATTAATCGATTATGGTAACCGACGTGCACTCTATTTTCACCTGATAAATTTGAATTCTCCAAATGTATTTTATATACAAATTTTTCTAGCTCTAGAGGAGATTTATGTGGATATTCGAGCAGTAGATAGTTTGAGGCTGAACAACAATGTTCACTAATGACTAAAACCCCGCTCGACATTATGATTACTTTATTCATAGCTTGAGTTCCTCAGTTATTCCCGTAGATTTGTACTAATGGACGCAACAAGGGCATTTACATCTTTGGCCATATCATTTTCACGTATTGAAATTAAAACAGAAAATTTTGCAAAAAGGAAATTTTATTTGCATCTTCTATTCTATCCGCCTTCTTCTCATCATCGTCAATAAATTTTGCCTCGTAAATTTCCTTGGAGTCATAGTACAGTGCTTCAAAGAAGGTTGGTTGTTACAAAGGAAGATCTTGTACTTTCCAAACACGAAATATTATTCTGAATCTAAACAAACCGGGAAATGCAACGAATATTTGTTCAAGATTGCAGGGCTCAGAAGTCTTTTTAATTGCCGTAAGAACTAGATCTTGGAATGAACATCTTTTCATCTTCTTATGGAACACTGGCGAAGGACCGGAGCTTGTTGAAAATGGAGTCAACGTGACCATGAGAATCACCAGTGGCTCCAAATGGAAGATGCTTACGGGCTTCAGTTCTATCAAAGTAAAATGCACCGGAGACCAACCTTTCTTTCGGCTGTAGAGCCAGCCATATCACTGTGTCTGCACCTTCTTCACTAGTTCGAAGTTTCCCAGATAGCCTGGTGGTGGAAATCAAGGATGATGAGATAGTGAAAGTAGTCTAGCAAACAAAGGTAAATTTCTAAACCGAGGTGAAAGTCCATCATCTGCATTATTAGTCTGCTTTGATTCTATAATAATGCATATAGTTAAAAAGGAAAATGGTCTCTTATAGTAATGCATATAGTTAAAAGGAAAAAGGTCTCTAACCAGCATCATTATCGACGTTTTAAAATAATAATATCAAATTTGTTCACATCTTTTTCCCGATCACTTCACTTCTCTTGCAGAAGTTTTTCATAGCAAATGCAAATGCAAGATTATTGTGTTCGGTTGAAGTTTCCAGAAATAGTATTATTAATCTGTCAGTGTTTGTGCCTAAAACCAAACATGAAAGGGGCCTAAAAGTAACAGAATTGTCATGCACTAGAAACCAGGTAATGAACTGCTGTTTTGCTCAACTACAGCGGCAGTATAGCTTTTTGTAAAATCTCCGTGTTTGCCTGAAATGTGTGTGGTGTCGGGTGCAAGGGTGGGGTGCTGGTGGTTAGTGTTTGGTGTTTATGTTAATTACTAATTATGTTAGATATCCGACAACCAACACACTTTTATCATCTAAGCACTTACGATTTTGAAAATCCAGGCAGACTTTTTGCAACTCCAGGTGTATCGGCCCAACCAGGATGCATAGAGTAAAACCCAACTCCTCTATCCTTGTACAGTTCAGCCCATTTCTCGGTTAATGCCACCTGAAAATCCAAAAACAATTTAAACTACATTATTACTCCTGTAAATAGAGGGCTCGGATCGGAGAAATGAACTTAGCCAGACCATCCTTTCAGTTTGACTAAAAATTAGGAATTTAAATGCTTATGCTCGATAAAAAGGAGAGTTGTCACTTGGCAACTAGGTAGGAAAAGTCTTCCTCTTTGTCAAACCATCAATTCTATCACAAACTCACGCCCACGATAAAAGACCCACAAAAACATACTATATGTTTAGCACACCATGTCATGCACATAATCTTGGGACTCTAAGCATGGTATGTGCAGAGGCTTCCCTCTTGCCCTATGCTAAATTCGAGTGGGTAGCACCGTAGCATAGCAAGATTCCAACTTGTGACTGGTTATGCCTCCTGAATCTTTCGTGTCATTCAGGTTCTTCATGGAAAATGGCAAAATTTTTAAGTTTAAACCGGGGACAAATGAAAGTTAGGGAGAAAAACACCTTCCTCTCCTATATGAAATATTTGGGCCCTCACGATTCTGTATAAAACCATGTAACTTACACCATAGAAGTTCCCACATAATTCATTTGAGGAGTATTTCTAGTCAATGTATACTTGTTATAATTGAGGTACTTATTACATAGAGGAGTCTCTCATCTTCATCATCATCTGAACCGTTTCCCACTAGGTGAGGTCAACTACACGTATCCACACCTTCCAATCTGTTCGATGTAAGCATCTGCTATGGTAAGTTATAACATGTCAAGGACTCAAGATCCCTACGAATCACAAGCCAGTGAACAGATTCTCTTCTTACCTTATCTTGGTTCACAGTTACCCAGGGAGTAACTTGTCTATTGGTTTAGAAGGTTGTACTTTGTTACATAGTTCCTTTTCCACATTGCATATTATCCGAGTTAGTTGGTCCATAAATAAGTTAATTATTTAGTTGCATTCGAACTTTGGAGTTATTATATCAGCTTGTTGTTTCCTTGATATCTTTGTGATGGACACTTCATTGGTGTGGTTTATGTGGGGCTCTCCCTTTGATATTTGCTTAGATCGTTGATTGTCGGTGGTGTTGTTGATGTTTGATATTGCGATTCTAGTTGGTTGATGAGTTGTGTATATTGGTGATTAGTGTTGGTCTTCTCTATTGTTAGTGGTAGTGTGTTGCCTCCTGTTTGAGTTATGGATACTGAGTCCAAATCTATAACATCTGAAGTTATTCTGGTGACAGCTAAGCTTACTAATATATGATTGGATAGCATTAATTACTTCCAATGATGGAAGTTCATCTTGATCGTAATCTATGAGAAGGATTTGGACAATCTTGCCTCCTATTTGAGTTTTGGATAGTGAGTCTAAATCTGTAGCATCCAAAGTTGTTCCAGTGACAGCTAATCTTACTAATATACGATTGGATAACATTGATTACTTCCAATGGTGGTTCATCTTGATTGTCATCCGTGGGGTTGATTTGGACATTCATTTCACCGATGGGTATCCTACTGAAGGTGGATCCAATGAAAGACAAAGTGTGCACTAGACAGAATGCTCGACTGTATACTCGCTTGATAAACTCTACCGTCTACAGATCCATGAGTGATTACTCTAGTTGCTCATTATGACTCCTAAGGAGATTTGGGAATATTTGATTGTTTTGTAATATGGAGGGCTCACTTGTGATTTTTCAGTCACGGTTGGAGTCACCAGGGGTCATTATTGAGCCCATGTTTATTCGTAGCAATTTTAGACGAGCTCATGATGGACGTGGTCGAAGACGTACCCTAGTGCATGTTTTTTTGTAGATATTGTATTGATAGATAAGATTAGAGAAGGGGTAGAAGATAAGCTGCGAAGGCGGACAGTTGCCTTGGAGGCTAAAAGATTCCGGATTAGTAGAAATAAGACGGAATGTATACGGTGCACATTTAAGGGGGAGAAGCAGGATACCCCCCAGTGGTGGTCAATGGATGAAGTGTTCGTAAGACGCACAAGTTTAAGCATCTAGGATTCCTTATACAAGACGATAGAGAGATTGAAGCGGGCGTAACTCGCAGGATTAATACGGGTTGATAGAAATGGAGTCGCCTCAGATGTTCTGTGTGATGGCGAGTACCTCTTAAGTTGAAGGGTAAATTTTATCGGACTGTGATTTGATTCGCCTTACTATACGAGACGAAATATTGGTCGATCAAGAAGAGTCATGTACAGAGGGTGGCCGTAACAGAGATGCGTATGCTGAGGTGGATGTGTAGAGTTAGTCGTCAGAAGAGGATAAGGAATGAGGAGATCCGTCGACAAATTGGGGTGACACCGGTGACGAATAAGATGAGAGAGGGATGTTTATGCTGGGCATGCCACTTATGGAGGAGACCATCAGATGCACCAGTTAGGAGGGTGAAGCCAATGATGTTGGAGGGCAGAATGAGTAGGGGACGATCAAAAAAGATATAGGATGAAGTGATTTGTATGGACTTTGACATGTTACAACTCACCATAAAGTCTGCATCGGACAAAATGAAGAATGCAAATACAGATGACCGACCCCATTTAGTGGGAAGTAGGAGTGATGAGAGTCGCAGAAAGAGTAAAAAATGGGGATCCCCGTAGCCTATATGAGTGACTATGCTTGTGGTCGTGCTATTCATTATCGTAAGTTGGTACATGATTATTGTAGTATAGTATAGTTGTTGGATTTGTGATTTATTAAGAGCCCGAGTCCCCGTTTTGCGTATTTATAACCTTCGTTGTTGTGTTTTTATACATTCTCATATACTGTTATTTATTAGCGTCTGTTAGACTTCTGTTGGATATTTATTTATTATGTATATTGTGAAATTATTTATTGTTATTGTTATTGTTATATATTTTTGTTTCTTTGTTTGCTCAAACATAATGCGTGTTAGGTAATCGACAGTCACAGTACTAAAATTATCAAATGTTATGTATATGTATTTTACGAATACATATGACCGACTCCACCTAATAAGAAGTCCACTACAGGTTATTATGTCTTCGTTGGTGGAAATCTAGTTTCGAGGAAGAGCAAAAAGCAACATGTCATTGCTCGATCCATCGAGTGTTAAGTCAGAGTATTGTGCCCTAGAACATCTTACGAGTGAAGTTACTTATCTCTACCAGTTATTTAAGGAGTTGAGATATCCATCCACCCAACCTGTGACAATGACTTTGTCATTCACGTTGCCTTAAATCTAGTATTTTATGAGACGACGAAGGATATGAGATGGGTGTTATTAGTTTTATCTTATTATATTTTGTATTGGCCCATGGCTATGTATTTGCTATTTGCTCATGACCGACTATGATAGAATATAAGTAATGGAGAGCCTCCTTTATGAGGTGGAGTTTTCCCTCAAATCCATTTTATAACAGGTACCAATAACAACATCCAAAACATAAGGAACCAACCCAAAAGATTAAATTCTTTGCGTCATCCCCTACGCAATTTTCTTGTACTCAAAGACCTATATAAGCACGATTCCCTTGAAAGCTTTATGTGTCTCATTTCAGCCTGTGTGTACTAAACATAAGTTCCTTAATTCACTGAAGGTAGTGTACCTAGAGAAAATATTTATCAAGTAAACATGCAAAATACATGACCGACTAATTCACTGAAGCAGTGTTTTCCAGTGTAAAGCAAAGATTTGCAGACCTGAACCCGCTTGTTTCGAGCATACTGTGCTGGTCCATCAAATTTGCCGTCACTGAACTTCAGAAACACAACAAATCAGAATTCTCTGTGGATCACAAGTCAGACTTCATGCAGCCGAGAACCCAGAAATAGCAATACCTGTAAATCTTCTGTCAACGGTTCTGTGTACATTCCACCAGAGGACACGGTGATAACTCGAGCATCAGGGGCTGCCTTCTCCAACAGTGGCAACATCGATTCTGTCATGGCATAAGTTCCTAGCACATTAACTGCAAAATTCATCTCAAACCTGGATGATTAAATAATTATTAGCACAAACACTAGGAAGATGTATGCATGAAGGAGAAGATGTGCATTAAGAAGTTAGGCCATACCCTTCTGATGTAGTAACACGTTCATTCTCAAGCACGCCGGCATTATTGACCTAAAACACAAAAGCTTTTCAGCATTAAAGGTTAAACATGGAGACTGACTAAAAGGGAACTGAAAGATTGTTTACACTAATCGTAAATAAAATGGAATTACTGCTACCAGCAAAAGCAACACAGCTAAAAGACTCATCCACCAAGAAAAATACACGCAATATAATGCGTATTATCAGCAATAATTCGATGTATTAGATCTACAAGCAGAGATATGAATAACCATAGACCATCTTATTCTTCTCTACAGACGAACTACTACTCTTCTGGCTGAAACATAGCGAAAAGAAAAAAAAAAAAACATATTTCCAGGAGCACCACACTATCCATATACTGACCCTACCACTCTCCATCAAGAACTCCTTTCTCCTCCATAACTTGTAGTGATTAGAACTCTTTTCTTTGCAAATAATTGGGCAATGATGAAGCAAAAGCAGGCTCTATCAGGTCTTCATCTGTCTTTCCCTTACTTTCATTCTACTGAATCTCTCTTTTGTGTTCTCCCTCAGTCATCTATGTCTGGTGAAGCCCTGTAGACATGGGGAGACGGATAAAGAGAAACTGAGAGATTAAAAGGAGAGAAGCATAAAAGAAGTGGAAAGAAATGAAGGAATGGAGTGTAATGGACAATGTAGTACTTCAGGATGAGGGGCTAGCTACTGGAGGGAGGAGGTATGGCTCCTCAAGTGGGATTCCTTCTCATAGGATTGGATGTTGGTAGAAGGGGAGATAAGGAGAACTCAATTTGCTTCTTTTACTTCTCTGCTTCTCAAGTTTTTCATAAACTTATAGTTGGTGACATGTTTGAAAATAGTTACTTCAGGAGAAGTTCTCGACATCCCCATTCAATTAAGAAGACTGGGCTCATGTAACTAAAAAGAAATTGGTAACAAATTTAGCAAGCATAATAAACATCGACGTCATGACAAATTGACAGATTGTTTGGTCATCTGACACTTGATGGGCAATTCTTATGAAGCTAGACACCTGAAATCACATAAATACCATCTTACCAAGACATGAATTGGCAAATCCTTTGAAGAAAATTCTGATGCAAAGGACTTGATTGCTCCAATAGAAGAGAAATCACACATCTGGTACAGAGTTGAGAAGATAAATAGTTAAGAATAGATATAAAACTCTAATAAGTATCAAATACCAACTCAATGTGATCATGTAATTGATGAATAAAAAACTTCAGTGCCAAGATTGTGCTGAAATCTCAGGACATTAAATTAAAGACTAAACCTACTAAAAACAAAAGGGAACTGAGTCAGGGTTTGGTACCAACAATAATGAATGATGATATACTGAAGGTTAATATCTCCAAATAAACATTCCGGTTTCCGTCATTGATTGGATTTTAGATACAGCAGCTTATCCCCTCTCTTAATTACGACAGACCATGTATACTCATGCCGATAACAAATCCTAAAAACCGTGTTTAATCAGCACACTAACCTGATACATTTCCAAGTTGCCGGTTTCAATATGGGAAATTGTAGACCTTTGCATTAGAGGAATAAGTCGCTTACCATTGATCCCAGTCCCACCATCTTAAACTTTAAATTTTTTTATCTGGGAAATCGGTAAGTTAATAATTCCGAAAAAAGAAGAGAGAGGTCAAAATATAAAAACTTATCACGTCTCCTTAGAGGTTAAGACTTTTTTTAACATCATCTTTCTCTTCCTCACCTACAACTGAAGCTTTGGTGTTCTACAACATCATCACCTTGAGTAGTATCAGGATCTTTCTTCAGTTTAGACTCGAACTCCTTTGCAGCTTGCAATAATACATAGACGCACGCCAATTAGAATCACCATGATCGCACTCAGCTTGTGAATGTGTGAATAAACTAGAATATTTATACTCATCATCCAAATCCATAATCCAGATTATATTAATGACAATGAATATTTCAAAGTACACAATGAATATTTCAAAGAAACAGAGGCAGTATTTCACTAAGAGGCGAGGATAACAATTAACTCCTTTAATTGGATTCACATGTGTATGCAGTATAGTTTACACTTCAAACTATTTTAATTTTCAAACCTAATAGTAGTTACTCTTGTAACTATATATATGAAATCTGGTCATATGAATCCCAATCAACATGCCAACTAGGCATACATGGAGACAGACACCATGAGAACCACACACCAATAGCTCATATCATAACCTGACCACATAGCTAAGGACAATCATTTTTCATGGGTTATTGTAGGCTCTATTAATTACAGGTTTTTGTAGTATCATTCCTTTGTACAAAGAACAATGATATTTCTTTAAAAGGGCCTTTCCCTCTGCATTAAGGTAGATTGGCAAGGAATAATTAATGATGCAAGCTGTGTTTTGTGCTGGTTTCAGGATTTGAGAGTGCAGTTGTGGCTTGTTGTGCAACCAAGCATTGAAAGAAAACAATGTCACAACAAACATCAACAATCTCAAGGGATCCCTAAGCAAGCAAGGGGCCAGTAATCCCATCCCTTTCCACAGCAAAAGCAATATCAAGAATTTTACATGTGAAGCACAAGAAAGCTAAAAGAGAGAACACTACCATGGAGATCACGCACAAACAATAAATTTTGTATTCCAAATAAAAATATTAACATTAGCCATTCAACAAATCAACCACAAGAAAGCATCAATCAACACTCTTCAATTCATGAGCTCCACAAAAAGCAAAAATAATGAAATAACTATTCTTTTTTCACATAGAGAAGTGCAATTCAATATCTATACAAGCACAAGATGAGATTAAAATACCAAACTCAATTGCTAACAGTACTCAAATGCACAAACGAAACACTAAAGCAAAAGCAGAGAGAGTGAAGTAGAACCAAAAGTTTACATGATGAATTGGCCATTCTTGTTCACACATATTAAGCTTCCCTGCAAAAACAGAGAGAGAGAGTCAAACATAAAACTCCTCAATGAATTGGCCATTCTTGTTAAATTCCTGTAGAGAAAGCACAGTACGCATTTGGTATTAATATACTGTAGTTCATCAACCAAGGGTTTTTGCCAACATTAACAGATATGGGCTCACATCATAGCAGTTATGAAGAAGCCTAATACTCTTGCATCGTTTAGAACACAAGCCATCACCGAAATTGTTGAAAGATAGATCCTTGAACACATGAAACAAAGTTTAAAAATATCAGTGTTTGTAACAAAGTTTATGAACACATTTTCAAATCTGACTTTGCTCAACTTTAAATATATTAGGAGCCCTGAGCATGAAGTTCAATAATCCAAAATGACAAAAAGAGATTAGCAATCACACAAAACAGCATATACCCTCAACTATAGCCTAAACTAAATCAATATATCCACAAACCTAACACCAATATGTTCATTAATGATAGTCTAGTATTAACCATATCTAATTCAGGGTCAAAGATATCAAAATCACCAAGGAAATTATCAATGATGCAGAGATAGTATAGGCTCATATATACCACCACTTAGTAGGAGCATTGACATATGCAAGAAAGATAAAAAAAAAACCATGCTTAACATATTATTCCGTACCTATGAGTGATGGCTAAATCAGTAGCATTCTTCCCCATCCCAACCTTGATCAGGGCATCAAACACCCACTAGCAACCCAATCACACCGTACACATCCATGGCAAGCCCCAAGCATCCACAGGGCATGATACCAAAACACCCACCAGCAACCCAAT
Source organism: Dionaea muscipula (assembly GCA_028571145.1). Classification (NCBI taxonomy): domain Eukaryota; kingdom Viridiplantae; phylum Streptophyta; class Magnoliopsida; order Caryophyllales; family Droseraceae; genus Dionaea; species Dionaea muscipula. Next base: position 11,441 of record JAOWBR010214617.1, read on the forward strand.
CACACCTCACACCCAACCACACAAAAATACACCCACAGGGCATCCAGCAAATCGACGGCCCTTATACACAACCGCACAGGACGACAGCCTCTGGGCTAGCAAAAACACGAATCGACGGACATGGAACCCAACAACCACCACAAAAATGAGTAAAATCTGAAATAGGCAGGGGAAGGCACAACTTACCGACCTGATTCGCTCTAATTCCGGTGGCATATGTCGATCGTCACCGACTTCGAGCACTGTCCACCTTCGCCCGCGACTCTCGTGCACGACGATTCCCCTCTTCTCAACGTCTTTACTGCTCGAAGAAGGTCTTTGGCCATGCGTGTGTCATCGCCTCTACCCTCGCTCTTGCCGAAGCCAATCGCAGACCATCGTCGCCGTGGGACGTTGCCGCTGCTCCTGCTCGACTCCGTGTGCGCCGCAGCAGCTCTACGAAGAGGACTCAGAGGAGGAAGGCGAGAGGGTGAGAGAGTTACAGAGAAAGGTGAGTTAATTAGGTTAATTTAATGATATGTATAGGTTAGGTAAAGGTGTTAAATCAATTTAGGGTAGGGTTAAAATAAGTGGGGGAATTTATGTAATTCTAATTTCATCAAAATTTATATATGAAGTATCAATCTTTAGGCCCCAAACACTTCTGAGAGTCTCTCACTCTTATTTTAAGTTCCGATGGTCCAGAGTTTAATTTGAACGAGATTTCATTAATTTTTTTAAGTTTTTAAAATTTTCAAAATTATTTGTGGGCTTTTCGAAAAAAATTTTAGAAATTATTTTAATTTTATGTATTTTTATAGTTTTATAAATTTTTTTAGAATTTTTTTAGATTTTTTAAAATATTTTAGAATTTTTGTATAATTCTATAGCTACGAAAATTAAAATTTTGTGGCTATTTTTAATATTTTAGCCACGATAAAGAAGATCTTGTGGCTATAAAGTATCAATAGCTACAAAATATTATACTTTTAGCTTATATTTTTATTGCTTATAAAATTGTCACTAGTTATTTCTACACGTGGCTAAAATTTATCCTTTAGCCACAGGTAGCATTAATCTCGTGGCTATTTTTCTGTTTTGTTTTTGTGTTAGTTTAGTTTAGTTATAAAATTAGGTTTAAATTAGTCAAACAAGATTTACCGATTCATATAATCTTCATCACCTAATAATTAATCACATAAATTATTATAATCAACTTAACTCATATAAATTTTATATTATTTTAATACTGATATGGGGGTTTTGAAAATTTTGAAAAAACAAAACCAAAAAAGAAAAATTCAAGAAGTAAATCCGAGAATCGAACTCTCGACTAAACCTACATTTGTTCTTCACATGACAACTAAAGATATATCAAGTTTCCTGATATATTAGTATATATTTTTAGTAATCTTATTAAATCGTGCGAGCTATAAAATGGATATAAGCAGTAATTTTTTTCACAACAAATAGGTGGCGGTTATAAAACCGCCACCTAATGTCATATTTGGCGGCGGTTATAAAAAAGCGCCGCTTTAAACCAAAAAGGTAAAGATGGCGGTTTTTAAACCGCCGCCAAACCGTCATCTATTAGAAAAATGGTGACGGTTTTAAAAAGCGCCGCTTTAGACCAAGGGTGGCGGTTTACAACCGCCACCAAACCGCCACTATTAATAAAAGGGTGGCGCATTACAAAACCGCCACCAAAAAACCGTCACCAATTCCCTTTTTTGTAGTAGTGTATTCTCAATTAATCTCAATCTCTCCTCATGAATCACAAGTCTAAGAATACCTCACTAGGTCCACACGCAACTCATATATCAACAAATACAATATAGGAATCATGCGGGTTTAAGCAAAAAGCACAAACAACTACGACATGAAGCAACACAACCAAACGAGTGTGGACAACCAATAATATTCACCGGGCATGAACGGTGACTAGCAACAAAAGAGGCATCAAGGATCAACGAGGCTCAAGCAGAGGATATTAATGGAGATGAATATGGGAAAGGAATGAGAAGAAATAATAATGTGAGGGAGAGAGAATCCAAAACTGCCCAAGGGAAATAAAGAGATATGAATGAGGGTAATCAGTTGTAACCGATGGGGATATTAAAAGATTGTTCCCAAATATAACTCTCCAAATCAAGTCCTTTCATTTAAAAATAATTAAAACACTTAAAATCCATCAAAAGAATAAAAAAATGCTACGAAAACTCGAACTCGAGACCTCCCAAATAAATCCCTCAACCCCTTCACCGCTTCCACCCGAATGGGTTAAGGTGAAAGTCTTGAAAGAAAAATGGTCCGATAAAAATAAAAACGGATCAAACGGTATAACATCCTCACAAGTGATAACAAAAACCCATGAATAAAAATACATAACACCAAAGGAATAAAATAGCCAAAATGACACCCCAAGGATACTAAATATTAAAATAATAATATTAATCTTAATAATAAAAGCAACAACAAGAAATAATAACAACAATAATAAAGGCAATAAAAATGAGAAATTAACCATAATAAATCATAATATCATTATTATTAATAAATAATGACAATAAAAATAATAACAATGATAATAATAACAATAATAAATAAAATCAATCCAAGAATAATATATAATAATTAAATAAAAATAATAAATGATAACCGGTCCCGAAGGAGCGGGTTATCACATAACTGGCTCGAGAACCAACTCTGGATGGTCGGGCCAATGTAGACTGGTTCAACGAGCTAAGCCAATACTGAATCGGTTTCACAAATGAAGAAATCAACTCGTGGACCTGGAAGAATGAGTAAACCGCGTCAGAGGAAAGCCCGAAGTGTGAACTCGGGACGACCGCTCCGATGCCTTAGTCAGCAAAGGAAAGCAAGATGCGGAATTAAGCTTTAACGTCAGAAGTCGGAAAAAAGAGATAGAAAATAAAAGGGGGTGAATCCCTATTTATAGGAGAGGAAGTTGCATATTTATGGTTATGCCACTGGAATCTTCGGGGAGCCCGTGCGACCTGGATGGAGCTCCAATTGACGAACGGTTAGTGGCTGTGCTCTCCTGACGAGACAGAAAATCTTCTGATAAAATTCGGGGAAAGTTCGGGGTGTCTGTCCCGGGATTGATTGGGTTGACCTGGGAGAGCTTTGCGGAGCGACGAAGGGTCGTACGGAGCGGCTGAGGGCTATGCGGAGTAGCGGAGGGCTATGCGGAGTAGCGGAAGGCTATGCGGAGCGGCGAAGGGTTGTGCGGAGCAGCAAAGGACTGCGCGGAGCAGCGAAGGGCTGATCACCCGGGTTGATCAAGCCCAGGCCAGCTGGGCTGGTATGAAAATCCCAAGGGACTGGCCCCGGGCTGATCACCAGAGGTGATCCCGCTGGATATGTCCGGTCCCGGTCCGAGCGTCAATATGCGGCGAGCTCGGTTGCGTCTCTTGTATCCTTTGTCCTTTTGTCCACGTGTATGGGAGAATTTCCTCATATATCAATTTGTAAAAATGTTAAGAAATCAACTCTTTCAAAAGGTAAACATCGTAATCTCTTGATCTCGTCTGTTTTGAACCATGTTAAAAAATCAATTCTACAAGAAAGTTAACCTTTTGACAGAAGACTAATAAATTTTATTTATCTTAACAAAACACTTTAGACAAGACAACTTCCCAAAGTAAATGTAATGAGTTGGAATTTAGTGATAAATAAAATTGATGGATCTTCTAACATAATGTTAACTTTTTGGTAGAATTGATCTTTAACATGATATTAGAGCAAATGTGACTAAATGTCACGGGTTCAAATCCTAAGGTAGGGTAGGGATAGAAGTAGAAGAAGTAGAAAATGTGAAGAAAGATGGAGAAAGATAGAAGAGAATAGGAAAAAGAAAGAGATGTGAGTAAGAATAGGTATTAAAAAAAAAGAATTTATTTTTAATAATCATTTATTTTGGATTTAATATATATATATAAATATATATTTTTTAAAATTTAATTACTTCTCATGCTACCATGTCTTTAACACATGCATAATATTAATATTACATTTCATGATTATTTTGAATTTGACTATAACTCCTCTCTAATATAAAAATCGCATCATTCATTTCTTCACTATCTTCTTATTCTCACTCTCTCCTTTCTCATCTCTCCTCGTTTTCGCTTATTTTTAATCATACACAATTTTTTTTTAAAAATACTATTGATAAAAATTTAAAATATTATAGTTAAATTTTTAAATTTATTATTAGAGATATAGTGCTTAACTGTTTATCGTGTCGAAGACACGAGCTTTCGTTAGTCTAGTTACACCATATGAGTTATAGACAAACATGTTAACAAGTAAAGTCAAACATGTAACCAAGGTAAAGTACTCGTTGATTCATATTATTTTATCTATTCAACGTGGGTCCAAAGGTCAACCATGAATAGTGAAAAACACTGTACTAGATTCTATGGAATCGTTCACTCGTCACCCTATGAGATACGTGACTAATTTTAAGTATCACACTTCCATCCCATTGCAATTTAATGATAAACAAAGTGGATCCCATTACCCATATCGAGCCGGATAAATACCCGTGTGCCGTTCGAGTTTCACCGACGTGCACCGAATTAAAACAATAAAACAGCGCAGACGGGGACGCTCCCAATGACGTCAAATCACGCCCAGCCGCCGTCAACTCGTGGACTCTCTTTTTTTTTTTTTTCTTTCACCTCCCCCTACTCCTCCTCCAGGCCTCCTCTCTTTTTTTTTTTGACTTTCTCAGTTTCTCTCTGTCCAGCTCCCCCTCCTCCTTCCCCCTCAACTTGCTATTCTCCGCAGAAGCAGTTACAACCACCACAACTCTTGAGGATTCTGATCATCAGCTCGTTGATTCGCATCAATGCCGTATTAGTTCATTACTTCATTGTGAGTTTCATCCCTCTCTTATTGCTTTTTTTTTTTCCGTTTCTGTTTGATTGAAATGTTCTAGCGAATCTGATTCGATTGATGCCTGTGGTTGAATTCTGGTGGATTGTAGATTTTGATTCCTTTCTCGTTGTTTATTGTAAATTTATTGATCCTTGTTTTTTTTCTGTTCGGAATATGATCATGGCGGTGAAGATGATGATTGATGATGCTGATGATTTGCTTTGATTTTGTTGCCTGATTCGTGATTTTTTATATGCTTTTTTGTGCTCGGTGCCGATGTTTGTAACAGATTGCTTTGAACATTGTACTGATCAATCTTGTGACTCTTGTGTTTGAAGTTGATACTATAGTCTAGATCTGAGGTGAGTTCAAACTTGTGCAGATAGTTGAGATTTGTGCGTGTGTATCGGTTTTCTTTTCTTTTTTAATTCCATTTTTTTTATTCCAGATTCCTTGGAGCACTGAGATCTACTGTCACGAGCCACAAAAATGCCAGGTACTTCCTATTTTTAAATTGTTTAAGCGATCCGGTTTGGTTTGGATTCACAACTATCGTTCCTAAATTTGACTTTCTTCTCCTCCTCAAAATGCTGTAGTGCTTTTCGATTGGCCATCTGTTGATGAGTAATTTACTTTGGTCCTTGAATGGTGAAATTTTAGTTGAGTTGCTTGTAGCGCAAGAAGAAGATGGTGCAAGAAAGCCTGAAACCGAGAATCTGGAGGATGAGAAACGCAGGACGACTCGGATGAGGAGTTTTAAAAAAAAGGCTGTCAATGCCTCTGCAAGAATTACGCATGGTATACGAAAAAGATGTAAACAAGCAGCTGGTTGTCAATTTGCAGCTATTGTGGTAGAGGATGCTCGAGATGCTGAGGAGGAGGATGCGGTAAATACATTGCGTCAAATTTTGGTTGATAGGGATTTGCTTCCATCTTCTCATGATGATTATCATACCATGCTGAGGTGAGTAGGATGCAGCATGCTGGAAGTTAAGTTATGCCATCTTTATGTCTTGAGTACACATTGTCTTGGATTCGGATCCTCTCCATTTCCTAAAAGAAACTCCATTTCCTCATCCAATGACTAGAATTTAGTTTGTCCTAAATAAGTTTGTTTTTCTTTGTTTCTTTAAAATTTTAATCAATTATATTGAACAATTCACTTCTTATGCGGACGCCCGCATTTTTGCAATTTGCGGACCTTGGTGATAGACTATGAATTGAATGTCAAACCGTCGTCTATATACAAACCCATTTTGTATACAGGCCCCGGTGATAAACGACCGTTTGCATGTCAAACCGTCTGTTGTGACCAAAGACACACGATAGAAGCGGCACACGAATGTGACGCCACCAACGCAGCGGAAAAACCAGAAAAATAAACAAGTCAAGATCGACTAACCGAAGGGAAGAAAGAAAAGACAAGGGAAAATAAATAACTGGCGGAAAACTGAGATTCACTAAT
>JAOWBR010214838.1:0-17785 GCA_028571145.1 Dionaea muscipula
TTAGCTGATCTAGTGGATGCGGCGGAGGAGCGGTGTTGCCTCTAGGATTTTATGTTTATCTTTTCCGCTGCATATCTTCTGAGTTGTATAACTTTTCAATGGAGCCTCTTTTGGAGTGTAGGTTTTCTCGGGATAAAGTCATTTATGCCCGATGACTGTTTTTTTTTCCCTTGGTGGGACTTGCGTTTACAGTTTATGATTGTAATCATAATCGTTCTAGTTACTTCCTCCTTCAAGGATTTATTTTATCATCTTGCTTAGTATTTTCAAAGGCTTCAATGACCCTTAGTTCACTCCACGGGCTATCGCCGTTATCACCCGGATCGGGGTGTTACATTACCCATGATAATAGTTACGTATCATTTGGCCTTCTATGCTGTATTTGATGAGTGGGTTGAGGTATCATGTGAGTTTTGGTGAGGTGGATGAGGAGATGAGATTTATTTAAGCCCGAGGGATATGTCTCCTTCGGGGGTCGACTTCGGCCACAGGGGTTACCGTGTGTCGCAACGTCCTTAGGTCTTGTGCACGACCTGAACGGAGTCTGTCATGGGGGCTATTCAGGTTATCATACTGGTTTACACCCATGGTCAGGCGGGATATACAAAGTTTCATGCACGAGCTGACAATTTTGTTAGATTTGGTCTACCTTAGTATTTTCATTTAGTGGTGTACTGCGGGTGCCACCAATGGAGATTGTGGTAGACTTCGGTACTACCTTTGTAATTACATGTGGTAGACTACGGGTGCTACCGTGAGGTTATTCATATACGTGGTGAGACGTACTGGTTCTTGGGAGTTTCTGTGTGGTAATACGAGACGCACACTTGTTTGAGGATTCATGATATGAGTGTCATTTTGGACTAGTTTCCTATTTTGTTGTTATCTTTACTTTCTCATATCATGTGTCCTCCAGATTATCTATGTGAGATACTATATTTTACATGACAGCTAGAATTTGATTATATTTCCTGTTGTTGCATCTTTTGCAGTCATGGGTGTGTTCATATAGTTCCATGAGGTGTAGCTTATACCAGTGGTGGGTGATCCCCTCCTGCTGTTACTCTAGCACCTCCGCGCCGTGGGTTAAGGTGTTAGAGCTTATATCTTACGTTTGACTTAGACCACTTCCACACCCTAATGGAACCTGTTAATGATTATTCATCATAGCAAGACTTGATACTCTTTTAACCCTGTGTACATCCCAATTGAACAGTTTTGCAGGTAAGTGATTGAGAGCTAGGAGGATGCGGCGGAGAGACGGACTCGCGGCCTCTTAGGATATGATCTAGTTTTCTTAGTATTTCATTTAGTAGACTTTGTTTGGATGTTGATTTACAGTTTAGTTTCCACATGATTGATTGCTTTGAGATTTAGTTCTACCATTCAGTTTTGGTTGGTCATGAGACCGTTTGATTTCACCCTAGTGTTAATGTAACACCCTAGCCCGGGTGAAACCGGTGATAACTCGTAGAACCGGTCTACGAGTCATTGAAGCCTAAGAATCCAGACAAGCATACATAACGCTAGCATGTAAACATCCAAATGACAGAGACAGTCAAATAATTACAGGTTGCTCCAAAGATAGGGGAATAGCCATACGGGCTTTAGTCATTTCACAGCGGAAGTCTTTATTACATATCTTGAAAAGTGTTTAGTCACAACACAACATTCACACAGACGGTCAGACAGACAGACAGACAGACATGACATCCTAGAGGCGAGCATCGTCCCATCGTTGGCATCCATCCAGATAGTCAACCTGGGTACCTGAACCCACAGTGAAGCACTGTCAACCGACTAGGTTGAGTAAGGGTAGAGGGTCTAAAAATTAAACATACGTATAGTCATGTATAAGTCTATAGTCTAGCATGCCTTATAAGTGTATGAATGACAATCATAAACAGCATATAGGATGAAGACAAGAGACAGCGACAGCCTCAGATATTCGTTTATTCCTTTGAGACGGAGACAACCTCATTTAGTTCTTTATGTCAAGTAAATAGTGTTGGTCCCTAGGAGGGGCTCTATAAGTTCAGGGGGGGAGGGTGAATGAACTTATAGGTTTTTAAACTTTTTACAAAATTGTTTAGAGTAGTGTAGCGGATATATTTATATAGCCCCTTGAAAGTTAGTTTAGAGTTTATTTCATTAATAATGCGCATACCTATTTTACGGTTTTTACATGTTAAATTCGTGGTTTTGCAGGTTGGACACGACCTGGGCGGTTTTGGACCATAGGTGGACGCCTCTCATGTTGCCATGCAGGCCCAAGGGCTCGGGATCGAGTCCAGATCACTTAACTGGGCTGTAGTCGGGGCCCATGGCGAAAATCAGCCTGTCACGGCCATGACAGGTATGTCACGACCGTGACGGGTCTATGTGCGTTGTCTTTTTAACTGCAGCCTTCTGCAGATCGAGAACTTCTTCCGAAAACCCTAGCCGATGCCTGCACAGTAGAATAGGAGACCTTGAAGGTGGCTTGATCCTCGGGAGCACGTAGTAGAACAACAAAAACCATTCCCACACACTAGGCAGGATAAATTACCGACGAGACGCGCATCAATCGGATCAACATGTTTGGTATTTTACTTTGGCTAGTTTCACATGTTTTCGATCCTTTCATGTATGCCTTGTGCTGATTTGTAATCGGATGCTCGATCAATGGTCGCCTAGTTGTAGGGTTTCGATTCGATGTATAAACTGAACCATTAATTGTCTTTCGTTGACTGCCAATGAGATTTATTTCATTGTTTGATTTGTTTGTGTCGTTAGTGACAAACAGCTATGTTAGATTTCACGCGTATGAATTTTAATCGAATCAATCAGACAAACAATGATTGAACCCTGGTAATTAACCTGCATAAAATTGATCGACTTAAACGATAATACCATTAACCCGAGCGCATCCTGGCTTCAGGATCGCGCTGCCCCAAAGGGATCGAAGCCAGACACGGTCATGACACCCCTGTCACGACCATGATCTTCATTAAGGGTCACGACCGTGGCAGGCTCCACTCGTACGTTGCTTTCGCTGTGTCGCTTCGGTCGAAACACTGCTTAACTAGTGGCGTCTATCCTTCATTTTATTGCATTTTAATTCTGTTTTAAAGCAATCGAATCACCCATTTGATATATCCCTTCTAGGAACTGAATTAATCCAACCTGTAAGATTTACAACCGTTCCTGTGGATCGACCTCGTGCTCACCGCTAGCTTCTGTTAGCAGTAGGTACGTGTTTTATAAATTCTAATTATTGCGCACCCGACGACGCGTGCTATCAATTTAGCGCCGTTGCCGGGGACGGTCGTTAAAGTTTTTAGGTTGAATATAATTTTATTTCTAGCTGTATTTTATCTGAGTCTTTTATTTTTATTTTTAATTCTGCTTTATTGTTTTGTTGTTTCCTGCATCCTCTTAGCTGTTTATCTTCTATCCTGCTTTCTAGTTAGTTTTAGACTTGCATGCTAGGGCGTAGATCCTTACGACCTCGGCTTGTTAGGATAAATTCAAAATTAGAAAGGCGTAGGATTAGAAAGAATCAAAACCCACGCAATAACACTGTCACACACCCTCCCGAGTGCGACGGCACGTGACCCATGGGGGTCACCCACGTGCCACGCAAGCCTAGAATGACAAACCCAAACCACGGGTAAAAAAACACTATTCATGAATCACAATCATCAGAGCTAATGCTAACCATGCGGAAGAAGAGTCTAGACCCGCTCTGGGGAAGCATCAAGTCCAAACCCACATCGAGGAAACATGTCAAGACCCTCATGGGGAAAGACAATCATGAACTATGTTCTAAGTTATCTCAAACAGTCCAAAAGTTCTAATGTTCCAAATGTCTCAAAAATGCACTATGGACAAACAACAAAAAATGATGCATATGAACCAAAAATGATGCCTAAGAGGTGTGCCTCATCTCGTCGGTCATCCTCCTAGCTCTCTACCTAATCACCTGCACCAAATTGTTCAATCGGCGGATGTACACGGGTTAGAAACAGTCTAGTGGGATACTAAAACATGAACAATAAGGCTAAAACGGTTAAGTGTGATTAATGATCCAAATCAAACATATGTCATATAGCCGACCACCTTAATCCACGGCGCAGAGGTGGCCGGGTAAAACAGGAGGGGATCACTAATCACACGGGTAACAATAGGAAGTAAAAAGAATCATGCAAAAGAAATACCAAGACCCATGGAGGGAGGATCATGCAGAAGTTATATCAAGACCCATAACGGGGAATATGCAGAAGATATGCCAGACCCATAAAGGGAAACATGCAGAAGATATGCCAGACCCATAAAGGGAAACATGCAGAAGATATACCAGACCGATAAAGGGAAACGTACAGCGAGAGTGTAAATATGGATCACATACAATGTAGCCATATAGGTGTATCGTGCGCATGGACAAGGGTATCCATCATGCTAGGCATAAGACTCGCCCGATTATGACGACCGGGTAGGACAACCTCCTAGCAGAGTCATCCTGGTCAATCGTCGGCCAACGGAGACCTACGGACGTTGCGACGCCGGAGTCACCCTAGTGGGTATATCCCCCAAACGGCCAAAGTCACTCCCTAGAGTAAAGATCCACTCGCTGCAATAGACATAGAGGCCACCACCCTCAATGCCCAAATCAAAAGTCAGTACATAAATCATGCTCATGGAATGGATACACGACAATAGAAAGTCCACATATGAAACGAGATACCAAGACCAGGCCGTAGCCGAAAAAAGGAAAATATAACATGACTACGATCCGTAGAGCATGCAAAAAGAAAAGCATGTGGACTATTCAACATAATCAAGAATATCACGTATGCCTACGATAGGGGTACTAGATAGCAACCATGACAGATAAAAGGCTTAGGTTAGTGTACATCCCCTCACCTGGTATGTCGGAAGATGCTAATTCTAACATACGTACGTCATCCTCATGAACGGCATTGAGACCTGAATCACAATTCAAACGAGAGTACATCACTACACGTGTCAAACACATATGGAAACTAGAGCTACCTCATGCCTCAAAAAATGCACGTTTCGCTCACCTAGCACGGGGATCGACCTATCTGGTCAAGTCACGGGGGTTGAGGGGGCAGTGCCCCATTGCGGGGGTGTAGAGGCAGCGCCCCCGAAGAAGAATGTCAACGGAGGGTGACGCCCTACAATCATGGTCTAATTTGTCAATGAACACACATCGGGACACCAAAACCACAAACAACGCTTCTAACAAGTCATGGACGCGTCCCAAGCAATTCGGGATCGAACGACGATCGAAAACAAAGTGAAACGAATCCCCGAGGAAGAACTGGGCAAAGCACGGCCGTGCCCGTGGGCACGCCCCACCTGCCCAGGCCGTGTTCTCCCCTGAAGTTTCAAATACGCTGGCCAAGAATAGAACACGGTCATGCCCATACGGGGCACGCCCGTGTTCTAACTAGGCTAAGAGCAGCCTGTGCAAATCTGTCCGAAACACGGCCATGCCCGTGGGCATGGGCGTGTTTAGCCCAGTTCACCCTCGGGATTGCTCGAAACTTCAACAAAAATCATCCAAACTTAACCCAATGCAAACCCAATCAACTCCAACCCCCTTGACACATTGAATGACATGAAAATCAACTAAAAACATGGTCCAAGACTAGCCCAAACATGGTACACCATCAAATGGATGAAAATGAGGGGTTTAACTCTAAACATAACCAAAATCCCCAAATCTACCAATGGTCAAGAACAAATCCGAAAATGGAGTAAATCCAACCTTTAATCAACACATCAATACCTTAATGATACAAAGACAAGCCTCAATCATCAACTACACAACCCATGTCCATGGATTCAAGCTCAAGGAAGGATAAATAAAAACCTCACCTTGTGTGGAGAAAATGAGGATGAAATGGTGATGGTGAGGATGGTGATGCTGGGATCTTCCTTCTCCAAGCTTTAATGGTGCCCCAAGCCCACAAGAACCCAAGGAAAATGGAAGAGATGGAGAAGAGATGAAGGTGGAGATGAGGAAGTGGAAAGTGATGAGAGGGAGAGGTGAAATGGTGGAAGAGGTGGCTGCCAAGTAAGGGATTTAGGGATTTTAAATCCCTAGTTGGGCCACATGGCCCAACACCATGTCCATTTTAAGTGAACCAAGACCAAGTAAGGTCAAAATGGGCTCCCAAGGGTCATGGACATCATGTCTAAGCACACACACAATCCATCTCACATGAAATGGGTTCGGTTGGTTCTTGAAAAAAATAAACCGGGTTTTGAAAACACGGGTCGTGGCAAACACTATGGAAGACCCACCACAAAACCTTTAGAAGCAACAAGTTCTACCACAAAATATGAATGGTCCTGTGAATGAGAACAATGGGATAGTTGGGGATCAAGCTGCTAATAATGGACTTAATGTTGGGAACAACGGGGGAAATAACGGGATAACACAACCATTGCACCCACACTTCATACCAAACGTGTACAAAACACCGTCGTGCATCGTTTTACCCATAATTGAGGCTGTTCATTACGAGATTAAGCCCGGTACCATCCAATCCTTACCAACTTTTAATGGCTTATCACAAGAGGACCCATACAGTCACTTGTCTGATTTTCTTGGTATCAGCTCGACCCTCCGGATCAATAATTTTTTAGTAGATGCCATGAGACTCATCCTTTTTCTATTTTCTCTAAGAGGTCAGGCGAAACACTAGCTTAGCACCTTGCCACCATGCACAATCCGAACGTGGGAGGAAATGAGCACAGCTTTCCTTAAAAAATATGTTTCGGTAGGAAAGACATAGCAATACTGGCGTGAGATCACCACCTTCCAGCAGCACGATACGTAGTATTTATATGAAGCTTAGGAGTGATTCAGTGATCTGTTGTGCAAATGCCCTCACTATGATATTCCTAGATGGCAAGTGGTGCAGAGCTTTTATTTCGATCTCTTACCAAGTCAACGTTAGATGATGGACGCCTCATGCGGAGGGTCCGTGATGACGAAAGATGAGAATGAGGGATGACGTCTTTTTGAAAATTTATGTGACGCGTCCCAACTTCAATCCACTTTCGATCGGAGAGATAGAACAGTAGCTGCCCGTACTGAAAAGAAGAAGGATGTGAACTAGTTGAGTGTCATTGATACATTCACATCCACTGTAACAACTCTCTCCGAAAAAGTAGAGTTGCATTTAAAGCGAGACGTCGCCACCACCCCTGTACCTGCCCATACTAAAGCTTGTGTTACCTGCAGTAGCACAGCACATCACTGGACGCTTTGCCCGTCCACCCAGCCACTTCTACCTGATCCCGATCAAGTCAACGCTGCTTACGGGTATTATCTGCAACAACCTGCACTTTATTGGCAGCAACCATCACCACCACAACTGCAACCAGCCACAGTTCCTCTAACGACACCATCGTCTCTAATGCAACCAATGCCGACACTATTTGAGACGATGATGATAAAATCCATGGCTGAACAGACAAAGATGTTGTCAAGCTTGACCGAGACCCAACAACAAGTGAGTGTGAACACTCAGGCTAATACCAAGCCGGAGACGCATGTCGGTGAGTTATTGAGCATGCTGAACAGGAGGGAGGATGGGCGACCTGCCCAGCCTCCCAAGGGGCAGTGATAGAATGAGCAGGATTGATTTTTCTTTGTAAATACGCACCTTTCTTTTCTTAAAGTTTTGTTTTGTTGAGTCATCTTGAAAATTTGGTTATTTGTCTGAAATTTCGGTGCTTTACTCCAGTATGTGGTTTTAACATATTTTGTCGGTAGGCAAGTTGGGGGGGTATAGGAAGCCGAAACGTTCTTGATAAATTTTTCGGCTTCTTCCGTGAAATCTCGTGTTTACGAATTCCACCTCTCTGCTTATCTCAATTGCCAGCAAATTTGTTAATGCTACTCCAGAGGTTCTCTTTTGAGTTAGCAGAGGCTGCTCCTGCTCACCCATTGCACTTCGGGTGGCAAGGATAGCAATGCTAGAGAAGCGCCGAATGACCCTGCAAATGGTTAAATTCTCCAAAGACATTTTTCTTTTCATAACTGTCAGAGTCGTTTAGCTAACTTGATGGTGGCTTAGGTCTTTCTGTTGTTTCTCTCATTTTGGTTCTAACTGGGATGCCGGTAAGCAAGTTGGGTGTGCGAGCTCCACTTCCCTTCTTGCAAAATTTACCTATGGCATGGTTGCTGCTACTTCGAAGGTTCCCTCTGGAGTAGTGGAGGCCGCTCCTGCCGTCCCATTGCACTTCGGGGTGGTACGGACAACACCGTTAGAAAAACATGGGAGGACCTAGACCATTGTTTGAGTAGCTAAGACATTTCTATCCTTTTTCTATTTGTTTTATTTTCCCTTCTTCTGTTGTTTTTGTTTTCTTTTGCAGGTCAGCTTGCACGGATTGCAGACTCTACGCAGCTTTTAGATAATATTTTTCCACTCTCTCAAGTGACTTTTCGAAAATTAGTTGGGGGGAGAGGACTGCGCTTAATTTTTTCGCCTCTGTTTTTAAATTTTTAGCATGCGCTTTAGTTGTCAGCTTGCTTATTATTTCTAGTTAGCATGATAGTTGAATTTACGATGTTGTATAGACTTTACTTGCACTAGTACGGTTTCCCTGTCATGCATTCTCTAGGAGACTAGGAATTTGATTGGCTTAGGCTAGTTTAGGCTTGAACCTCCATGACAAATTTTTGTGCATTGTCCAAGTCTGTGGTAAGAAGATGATGTGGCATGCATAGATAGGAATTTATTTGGCATTTCTTTTCTATGGTGAGAAAGTTAAGAGCCACATAAAATTAGGAAACTCTAGTGGTTTTTATTGCGTTTGTGAAATAAATTTTGGAATTTTAGAGACTTGGTTTGTATACGTTTTGAATACTGCTTAAGAGATGATGAATTTACCAATAATTCTTTATTCAATTTGAGCCTTCAGAATTGATTTTTATTCATTCCAATTACACCCCTGTCGAGCCTTTAATATTATTTATATTTCCCCTCTAAAATATCTTCTTTTTGCACCTCAGAGTTTTTCCCTATTGATTTTTACTCTAGGTGTTTTGGGTGTATTTTGTTGGTATGTTGGAAAAACAAATAGATGGGGTGATGTGAAAAAAAAGAAGAAAAAAAAGGATGAAAAAAAGAAAGAAAAAAAAAGATCAAGGAAGGGAAGCGAAAGAAAAAGAAAAGCAAAAATCATCAAGTTCCAAAAAAACAAATATGAGTTTGAAAAAAAATAGTTTGATGAAAATTTTGGCATGAAAAAAAAAGAAGCAAGTGGAAATGTGAAAGAAGGAGTAGGAAAAGAAAGAATTGTTTTTGTCTAGCAGTTGCATGTGAATTGTACCCCTGATCAGTTTACCTTTCTCTGCAGTTGTTTGGTACCCTTTTCTTCCTTTTTCCTTTCCCTGGTCTTAATCTTTTCCCCACATTTATTGCGTACTTTCCTTAAAATTGATAATTCTGATCTTAAGCGGGTTTAAGTGGTCAGATTGGTTGTAGTCCCCAGAATTGAATTCTATCACTAATTCAATATTTACTGGTCTACAGTTTAGGGTTGGTATTATTTTTCTTTCGTGCTCTCCTTTCTTCTATCTCCATGAGTGACTCCTTGCTTTATATTTAAACACATACACATACCTATGAGAAATGGAGCTAGACCTGGTGCTAAATTTATTCCTTGCTTTTGCATGTTTGGTCTTAAGGTAAGATGGTTTAACTTGGATGCACATACACACACTATGGTTGTTCTTGTCTGGCTAGTTAGTCATTTTCTATTTGAGAGTTATGACAGAGTGAACTTAGAATGTGTAGGGGTAGTTTCGCAGCTTAGTCTTTCATTCTTTTCATGCTAGCTTGCTAAGGGATTAGCAAGGATTAAGTTAGGGGGTGTGTTGAGACATAGAAAGTGCGCTCAACGCATTCCTAATTTGTGCTAAAATATAGCTTTTTTGGTCCTAAGCTCATGAGTTTAGAGTTTATTTCATTAATAATGTGCATACCTGTTTTACGGTTTTTACACGTTAAATTCGTGATTTTATAGGTTGAACACGACCCGGGGCAGTTTTAAACCGTAGGTGGATGCCTCTAATGTTGCCATGCAGGCTCGAGGGCTCGAGATAGAGTTTGGATCGTTCAGCTGGGCTGCAGTCGCGGCCCAAGGCGGAAATCAGCCTGTCACGGTCGTGACAGGTATGTCACGACCGTGACAGGTCTATGTGCGTTGTCTTTTTAACTACAACCTTCTGCAGATCGAGAACATCTTCCGAAAACCCTAGCCAACGCCTACATAACAGAATAGGTGACCTTGAAGGCGGCTTGATCCTCGAAAGCACGTAGCAGGACGACAATAACCGTTCCCACACACTCGGCGGGATCAATTTACCGACGTGACGCGCATCAATTGGATCGACACATTTGGTATTTTACTTTGCCTTGTTTTGTACGTTTTTGACCCTTTCATCTATGCCTTGTGCTGATTTGTAATCGGATGCTCGATCAATGGTTGTCTAGTTGTAGGGTTTCGATTCAATGTATAAACTGAACCATTAATTGTCTTTTGTTGACTAGCAATTAGATTTATTTCATTGTTTGATTTGTTTGTGCCGTTAGTGACAAACGACTAGGTTAGATTTCGTGCGTATGAATTTTAATCGAATCAATCAGACAAACAATGACCGAACCCTGGTAATTAACCTGCATAAAACGGATCGACTTATACGATAATACCATTAACCCGAGCGCATCCTGGCTTCAGGATCATAATAAACAAAGGAAAAGAAAGGGATCAAGGAGAGAAAGAGAAGGGACCGAGGAAGGGAAGGAAAAGAAAGGAAGGAGAAGAGAGTTGTGTGCCTTCATCATTTTCCATAAGTTTGAACTTGGGTAGAGCTTGAAGAGGAATTGAGGAGTTGTACTCGTACTGTTCGGGTATGATCTCAACTGCTCCATAGATGATTTTCACTTGAAATGATGTTTAAAAGATCATTTGCATGAAGGCTAAAGAAGGGTTATGCTTTTACAAGTTTAAAAGTGATTTTTCATATGTCTAAGTTTCGAACCAGAGGTTGATATAGGCTATGATTGGTTCAAACATGATGGCAATAGGTGATTTGATGTGTCTAAGTGGGATGATTAGCTCTGGTATGAGTAAAAACCATTGAATTGATAAAAGTGGTGAAAAAAGGGGTTTTATGCATATATGTGATTTTTAATCATGTCAAACGATGAAATTGGGATCTCTGCAGCTTGATGATGATCTATTTATGTTAGAAGAATGTTTTATAACATGTTTCAGGGCTTGAGATTGAGTTTTGGTTAAGTTTGAGTTGGAATCGGCCATGGACAGAAACTGTCCGTTTTGCTGTAGGAGAACCGGTCGACCGGTAATAACCGGGCGGTCGACCGATTGTCCTATATAAACTTCTCTCATGATTTTCACTTTACCATCTTTCGGAGATTAATCCCTGTGGTTTAGGAGATGATTGTGGAATACATTTTGAGGGTATTTAAGAGATGTTTGAGGGTTCATTTAAGAGATTAAAGATTGTTAAGTATTTATATACTTAGTTGAGATATTTTAAGCATATTATTAAATATGCTTTATATATGTGTGTTCTGGACTTTAACTCAAGCCTTGAAGACGTTCAGAGGACTGATTGGTAGTAATTTACCATCGTTTACAAGTAAGGCGTAGTATATGGACTTCCACACGGATGTCCTATGGACCTATGACCTTTTATGAGATATGTGCTACTAGTCATGTTGTTTTTAGATATGATATGAGACATGTTAAATACATGATTTGAGATATGATATGAGGCATGTTGTATACATGGTTTGAGATTATCTGTTGTACCTTTCACAGACATGAAATTGAGTAAGTCCCCAGAATACTCTCTTTAGCAGGGTGAACCATTTCCTTTGTAAAGGATGACTATGGCTACCTATTTGATGTCACAACGTCTTTACGTCTCTTCGCTAGCTACAGAAGTCTAGGTCGGTTAAATCCGCTTGTATTGCACATATTGGTCGCCATGCCGGGTTGTGTGCAAGAGGAATAGGGGATCTATTAGGTTTGTGATTGTAAATGGTCCACGTTTCTCATGTTTCTTGTGAATTGGTGTTGAGGTTTATGAGGTATTCATGACATGTTTGATTCTGCATGTTATATGACTGGTATGAGGTGCATGAGTACATGTTTACAGTTATAGATATATTATGAGGAATGCTTAATCTGCATATTATACTATATTCATTGACTATTAGGGATGCTTACCTACGGGTACGCGTTACTTGCACCTCCTATCCATACTCAGCCATTGTATGTTGACTGATGGTACTACACCGATATTATTTCATGTTCAGAGTAAGAGACGCTACTGGATGCCAAGATGGGACATCGTCACACCTCTACAATTTTCTCTTTTGTGTCTTTGTTTATTTTCCACTGCTTGATGTTGTAGTAAACATGTTAAGTTTACTATTGAGGTGATAGACACTCGAAGGGTACCTGTGCCTTTGTGGCACAACTTATTTTGAGATGCTGTATATATAAGTCTGTTTATACCTATATATGTGTTAGAGGTTTTGAGATGATGTTTTGTGACCCATAGGCTTCAATGACCTGGGGGCTCGACCCACGGGTTATCGCCAGTTCACCCCGACCGGGTTGGGGTGTTACATTTGTGGTATCAGAGCAGTTGGTTCTCTTTAAGGACTTAACTATGTTTGAGCGTCGTGTCTTAGAGGTTGAGGCGTCATTCCGGCATCCAGGTATGTGTTTAGATTTTATTATATAGACATATCCTAGTTGAGAGAGATACTAATGTTATCGTACATTATTTACAGTATGGTGAATACAAGGATGGGAGCGGGGGTGTCTGAGCCCTTTGAGAATGTTAGATCAGGGTCCAGATTATCATCACGACCACCGATTGATAAAGGGAAGGGTCCCGTGGTTGCTGAGGGTCCAAGAGGTTTACACGTGAGGAATGAGGAGTGATTCAGTCTTTGCATGCTCAAAGGGTGTCCCCACCACACCAAGAGGAGATTCATAGGGTAGAGGATGCTGATTTTCGATGGCCTGAACCTGTGTTTGTGGCACCTGCAATTGCCCGACCTGTACCTAGGAGGGTGGAGGAAGAGATGGTACCAAGAGATGAGAACTATCGCATTAGATGGTTTCAGATATTTATGGGTAGTTTTATGGTATGACTGACCCAATCAAAGCTAATAATTGGCTTCGTGGGATAGAAATAGTTTTGGAGAATATGGGTTATCCTCTTGACCTATGGGTATCATCGGTTGCCTATATGTTAAAAGACGCTGCAGAATATTGGTGGAGCAGTGTGGAAAGAAGGTTCTGGACTCGAGGAGAGATTATCCCATGGGCCGTTTTTGTGGCTCAGTTTGAGGAAAAGTTTTTCACCATGCACATGAAGGTGTAAAAGAAAGCGGAGTTGCTTGCATAAGCAGGATGACAAGTCTGTTGTCGATTATGAGGCAAAAATGCTGAAACTCGGAAAGTTTGCTCCAGAATTAATTGCTACGGAGGAGGATAAGATGTTTTTGTTTCTCCAAGGGTTGAACCCAGATATGCAAGCTCTGATGAGGGTATTGCATTATCCGACACTGACTCACATGTTTGAGAGAGCTGCAAGTGTCGAAAAAGGAATTGTACGACAAAGAATTATTGGCCGGAAAAGGTCGTCAGAAGTACCATTGCCTAATCAGGGTTCTAAGGGTAGTGGACAGAAGAAGAAGCAGTTTGTGCCACAATCTAGTGGTCAATCAGGAAATTTTTCAAGTTCTCGAGGTCCTTGTAAAGGATGTGGGGGATTTCATTCCTCGGGTTATCACTGTAATGGGACTCCCCTTATATGCCATAACTACGGTAAACCAGGACATCAGGCCGCTACACGCCGATCTAGAGGGAAACAAGGACGAGGATCCCAATAGAGTCAGATAGGTCAGAAGAATAATCAAGGATATTTTCAGGCTTTGACTCAGTCACAGGGACATGGACAGTATGTTGGTTCCGGATCTTCTGTGCAGAAACCATCACCACAGGCTCAGCAGCAACAACAAGGTGAAAAAGGCAAGGGACAGGTGAATACTTCAGGGGCACCAGTGGCCCTAGGGAGAGTATATACACTGACTCAGCAGGAGGCGGAGACGTCACCCTCCGTTGTGTGAGGTACGCTCGCTATCTCAACTATGTCTGCTCGAGTTTTGTTTGATTCAAAAGCTACGCACTCCTTTACATCTCCCGCTTTTCTGCGTTCATTGTCTGTTCCTTTGAGATGTTTGAGTAAGGGATTTGTTGTGACATTACCCATAGTTAATTCCGTGAAGTTGACCCATGCCTGTTTTGCATGTGATGTAGAGGTATTAAGCATGGTAATGTTTTGGATCTGATTTGTTTAGATAAGCATGATTTTGACGTTATCTTAGGTATGGACTGGTTATCTAAGAACCATGCTTGGGTAAATTGTCATGGAAAAAAGGTTGGTTTCACTTTGTCAAATGAAAGTGAGATTGTATTCGAGGGAGATTGGAAGAGTGCACCAATAAGTTTCATTTCTACACTTCAAACTGATAAGCTATTGAGGAAAGGTTGTTTGGGTTTCATTGCTTATGTCATTGATTCTGAGAAGGGAGAATAGGAAATAGAGGATATACCCGTGGTTAATGAATTTTTTTATGTTTTTCCTGAGGTTTTACCAGGACTACCATCAGATAGGGAGATTGAATTTGTCATCGATTTGGTTTGAAGGACGAGACCTATTTCAAAGGCACCATATAGGATGGCTCCAGCTGAACTTAAGGAGCTACACACATAGTTGCAAAAGCTTTTGGAAAAGGGTTTTATTAGGCCGAGTGTGTCACCATGGGGCGCACCCATGCTTTTTGTTAAAAAGAAAGATGGGACTATGAGGTTGTGTATTGATTACAGGGAAATCAATAAGGTCACCGTGAAAAACAAGTATCCTTTGCCCAGGATAGATGATTTATTTGACCAACTGTAAGGGGCACAAGTCTTTTCGAAGATTGATTTGAGATTACGATACCATCAGTTGAAAGTAGTTCAGGGTGATGTAGTCAAGACGACTTTTCGAACATGGTATGGACATTATGAGTTTCTAGTCATGCCTTTTGGGGCTGATCAATGCACCAACTACTTTCATGGATTTGATGCATAGGGTGTTTGGACCCTATCTGGATCAATTTATAGTTGTGTTCATTGATGATATCCTAATTTATTCAAGGAGTAGAGAAGAACATGTTGAGCATTTGAAGTTGGCTTTATGTATATTGCGAGAGAAGCAGTTATACGCTAAATTTAAGAAATGTGAGTTCTGGCTTGAAAGTGTTGCCTTTCTTGGGCATGTCATCAATAAGGATGGTGTATCTGTGGATAAGACCAAAATTGAAGCTATGGAGAAATGGCCTAAATCCACTACGGTAGTTGAAATCCGTAGTTTTTTAGGTTAGGCGAGATATTATAGACATTTTGTTGAAGGTTTCTCGGCTACTGCTTTACCTCTCACTAGTCTTACTAGAAAGGGGGTGAAATTTATTTGAACTGATGCATGTGAACGAAGTTTCCTTGAGTTTAAAAAGAGATTGACGTTAGCACCAGTGTTGGCACTACCGTCAGACGGACGTAATTTTGTGATTTATAGTGATGCCTCGTTGCAAGGTTTGGGTTGTGTTTTGATGAAGCACGAGAAGGTGATTGCTTATGTCTCCCGTCAGCTGAAGGTCCATGAAAGAAACTACCCCACTCATGATTTAAAATTAGCAGCCATAGTCTTTGCTTTAAAGATATGACGACATTATTTGTATGGGGAATCTGTTGAGGTATTTACCGATCATCAGTGTTTAAAGTATATCTTTACCCCGAAGGAATTGAAATTAAGACAGAGACGTTGGTTGGAACTGTTAAAGGACTATGATCTTACCATTCAGTACCACCCTTGTAAAGCCAACGTGGTAGCTGATGCGTTGAGTAGAAAGGCTGACACGAGGATGGCATGTCTTGTCATGCAACCAGCACTGATTAAGGAATTAAGAAGGTTAGAGATTCAGCCGGTACAGGGCAGAGTTGATGTGACGAACCTACCGTTCGGGTCGGTTCATGGCTTTGGGTTCCTTTTGCCTTTCGAGGACGAAAGTCCTTTAAGGGGGGAAGGATGTGATAACCCGTCTCGGGTTCATCACGGTTTGGTTCCGGTTCGGTTTGGTTCTAGTTTAAATTGAATTTAAGTTGATTGGTTATTTTTAATAACTCGGTTGGCTTTTATTTAATTTAAATTCATTTCCTTTCGAGAATTATTCCTAGCCCAGCTGGTTAGAGGGAAGTGGAGAAAGGAATTGGTGGGTTTATGTGGAGAGGTCCCGGGTTCTAAACCCGGCGACTACTTTTAATTCCTTGATTTCTCTTTTAATTGTTTCGAGGTTGGAATTTACCGTTTCACCCTTGGAATTAATTAAGAGATTAATTTTGGGGGTTAATGAGATCAGGTCACGTAACTCCCGATTGTTCTCTTTTCTTCTTCTCCTTTCTCTCTCCCTTCTCACGCGTTCTCCCTCATCTTCTCCCTCTCTGATTTCGTCCATTGGCAGCAGATAGAGGAGGAGGTGATCGACGACTTGGATTGACATCGGGCGGTGATTTCATTGCATCATCTTCTTCTTTCGAGTGAGTGGTTTTTCTCTCTTTTCCATTTGTGGTTTCGGTCGATTGGAGGTTTGATGGTGATTTGGTTTGGTGATTTGGTTTTGACCTTTGGCTTCGATTGGATTCAGTGGACGTGTTGAGATTTTGTTGACATTCAATTTGAGGTTTGTTTCTCCCCTTCGTTTAAGGATTAGTTTTTCTCGATTCGCTCGTTTTGTTTATGGTTGATGATAGGACTGTTTAGGGGCTTGTTTTAGTGTCATTTCATGCCCTTTTTCTGGGTTGGTTGGTATTGGATCGAGTGATGTTTCGTTGGAGGTTTGGCCATTCGTGATTTTCACGATTCTGCAGATTTTCTGTAGAATTTCGTGAGGTGGACGTCCTCGAGGACGTCCACCGTGGTCTTCTTGGGTTCCTGCTTTTTGAGCGGGGGATGTCCCAACTCGCCTCTGATCTTTTGGTTTTCTTTTAGATTCCAGATATCAAAGCGGAGGACGTCCTCAAGGACGTCCATCGGCCAAGATTTTATACGGCGGACGTCCGCGAGGACGTCCACCGTTCATTATGTTGGTAGCTTGATTTTTCGTTTTTCTTTCTTTCATGCATGATTCCTAGGCACTCTTAGCTCTTCATATAGGGTCTTAGAGGATGTCTTGGGCATGTTTAGCATTGTTGTTCATGTTATGATCCGTTCCACATGTTTGATTATAGGAGAGGACGTGATTGTCTACGGGATACCATAGTTGGATTGACGTAGCATTCCAGGTGAGGAGTATACACATTCCTTTCCTTCTCACATTCCTCTTTTCTTGAGCCATATCTTCCTTGATGCCTTCTTTCTATGATTTGTATGCAATCATGCTCTGCTTATATTATTGATTGTCCACACTCGTTGATTTATTTATATATCATGTTGTGGTTATTTTTATTATTGTTTATACCCGCATGATCCCTGTCTGATATGACCGTGAGATTGAGTGTGGACTTGGTGAGGCATCTTGATGATTTTAAGGATTGAGAAGAGGGTGAGATTACACCCTATGAGTAGAGGATGAAATTACATCCTTTTGGGATTTGAGAGAAAGTC
>JAOWBR010214947.1:0-17785 GCA_028571145.1 Dionaea muscipula
TATTCTTCTGTACCCCTTTCCCCCTTTTCATCTTATTTCTCCATCTATCACCATAGCTCCTCCTCCCATCACTCGCTTTCAAACCCGAGATCGTAACACACTCACATTATCAACAATAACAATCCAAATTGCTGTCAGATCGTACCTTGATAGAGTAAACACACTTGCAGCCTAGAGGAGTAATAGTAGAAGGACATAGCTCAAGATCCCATGTGTGATTGGCCTCTAGAGCTATAATTTCTTCTTGCATAGCTTGTCGTCAGCATGAATTCATGCTTGGCAGCTTGTGAGTAGGAAGTAGGAACATTAATATTGGACAAAGTAGCAGTAACAACGGAAATAGAGGTGCTAGAACGGGAAGAAGGAAACCCATATCGATCTGGAGGTACAATCACTCAAGTAGAGCAACGTAGCAATGGCTTTGGCGATGCCGCAATTGACTGAACTTGGAGCTCGAGAGGAATAAATATCAGTTTTGCGATGAGAGAGGACTGTGGGTGAGGGCGTCTTATATACACTATACCTAGTTTAAAGCGGGAACTATGTGAATGAAGATCTGAGGACTGATTTCAAAGGAGGGAAGGACCACGAGGGGAGAAGAGGGCAAAGAAGACACATGAAAGAAATGTTGTTTTTTTAAAGAAAATAACATTCCGTGAAATACGTGTTTGATGTAACGTAGAACCATAGGAAAAAAAACCCCTTTTGACCAACATTATACCCAAAAATGCACATCAAACAACTTTAGGAGATAATTTATGTCTTTCGTGAGGAGGTAAATGGACAAAGCACACACAACCAAAAGTACGCAAGTTGTCATAACTAGGTGTGTAGCAAATAAGCAAAAATAGGGTGATTCCAAGTTTAAGATCAAGGAAGGTAAGCGATTAATCAATTGAGTAGTAGTTTTATAGCCTCGATCCAAAACATATTGGGAACCGAGGATTCTAGCAAAAGGGTATACACCACATCAAGATGGTGACGATTTTTGCATTTGGCTATTCCATTTTGTCGTGGAGTAGTTGGGCATGAACGTTGGTGAATAATACCTTTAAAAGCCAAGAACTCTTGACATTTATTAGATAAATATTCACCACTAGAATCAGTACGTAATGTCTTGATAGAGAGGAGAATTGATTCTCAACATGCTAAAAACACACTAAAAGTACGATAATCCTCAGATTTACAGCGAATAAAATAAACCCAAGTGAACCGGCTATGATCATCAATAAAAGTCACATAATATTTAAATTTTTCATGTGAACTGGACAACCAGTGATGGTCCCCAATAAGATCAAAGTAGTGAAAAGCTCGAGCAGCATGCGTTCCTTTTACCAAGCTTGCAAGAAGCACACCCAAGAGACGAAGAACAACGTTCTTTTTTTTTTTAATAAACCAGAATTCAGTACATTAGACAAGATCTGAGTATTGGGAAGACCTAAACGATGATGCCACACCATACTAGGATTCAGAACATTATAACAAACAAAAGATACAATAGGAGATATTGAAGAAAGAGCTGGAATAGGTTAAATTAAAAATAGTGGAAACAATTGCCCCACCTTAGGTCCCTTCACGATCGGCATCCCTCGTTACCGGTCCTACACGACACAACCATCACCAGAAAAATTAACAACACAATTGTTATCAACTAACTGTCCAACGGAAATAAGACTTGAGGAAAGCAAAAAAACACATCAGTGAACTTAGAAGACACATCACCAACCGAAGTTCCATTGGCTGTTTGAATAACAGATTTGCCAGCATATGGCTGTACATGACACAGTTGCTGGATTATTCGTCATGTGATTAGAGGCTCCTGAGTCAACATACCGGAGTTTATTAGAGGACGAGCAGTTGCCTTGGAATCCCAAAGCTCAGATGGTGAGACTATCATTTGCTGTACCATTTTGGGTGTCAGCTAAGGAGAGGAATCACCTGTAGAAGGACCAGCTGTTGGCATCGCTGCTGGAGGTGTAGCAACTGAAGTCTGAAATGCGTGAGCCTGATGATCTTGGGGACAAAGGCGATATTCTTCGATAACATGACCCTTTTTCTTGCCATATAAGGAAAACTTCTTGTGACAATGGGCTGCTATATATCCATATTCCTTACAAGAAAAACGTTGTAAGTTTTTAGAATGTACATACGCCCCACACCGATCTATAATTGTCATGGGATTGCTTCAAAGTAGCCTGAGTACTGAGATGTTCTTCACGAACTGAAACAGACATCAAGAATGGAACAGGAATAGGAGACCTATTCAACAGAGATGAGCGAACAGATTCATACTCCGGACGTAGTTTCATAAGAATTTGATCCCACCTTCTAGTGTCGTGAATAGTTTGAATAGCTGAAAGAGCGATAGCAGGAACATTCATTGTAACAAGCTTAGTATATTCATGCCAAAGAGTCAGAAATGCATGGATGGAAAGATTGCCATGCTGAAAAATGGCAATTGCGTGCTCTAATTGAAAGCGATGTGCATCATTATGTTGATGATAAACTTTCTTCAAGTAAGTCCATATTGATTCAGCGAAGCGATAAGGACGTAGATTGGTGATGATGTGTGGCTCTACTGAGCCAAGAAGCGAAGACATGCCACGAGCATCAAGAACTGTCCATGTCCATGAAGGAGAAGACTCCACATCCTCGGGTTGTTTAGTAGCTGATGTGGATGTGGCATCCGTGCCATCAATATGACCCTATAGATCTTTTCCCTTAAGAAAAATTTCAAATTGAAATGCCGAAATAGAATAATTTTTACCCGTAAGTTTGGCACACAAAGGTGCAAAATCCATCAAAAGAATGCTGGAATCACCAATATAGGGCTATGCTGGAAAAAAAACCAAAACTGACCGAGGCCCAAAAACACTGCCGAAAGCCAAAAAAAACCAAGGAATTCAAAAATCAGAGCAGAAGCTCTGATACCATGTCAAAGTGTTTGAATTTGGCTGAATACCTTGGCATTGAGTGTGCTATTTCATTATATAGACTTTACAAATGTTGCTATACAAAGAAAGAAATCAATGCTCGTATGATTCTAGTCCAGAAAGCTATCAGGAAATATGAGAAATGAGGAAAAATGAAAAATCAGGAAAGATTGATGTGGAAAATAATCCTCGGCAAGAGCTGTCCGTTGATAATTACTTCTGACACAATACATTTTCAACCTCTGTTTATTGTTGGAGGAACTGATTCTTTGTTTTAAAAATTGCATGCTAGATGGACTTCTATAAACAACCCTTTAAAACGGAATAATTTCCATCATGTTATCAAATCTTTAGAGCAAAAGAATAACCTATTAATTGGGGCTAAATACTAGTTACTTATTCCGATGTGTACACTTTCTCATTCTTGGAGGGAGAATTATCACGACGATAGTAGTAGTAGACCAATAATGCATATTGTTATAGGTGAGGTGGGGCCATGGTCCTCCTTGGCCCCTTAGGAGGGGCCCCTCAATTTGTTCATCCCTAACTATTACAGAAAAGTTGTGCAGAACCTACTACAAAGATGTTGATTAGTTTGACCACAAAGTATTTAGCTGATTCACAATTTTACTGATGTCTCTCTTATGGTTCTTGTCTCTTGTCCGGCAGATATTCTTATTCAATGGGAG
The DNA here is from genome assembly GCA_028571145.1 of Dionaea muscipula. Lineage (NCBI taxonomy): Eukaryota > Viridiplantae > Streptophyta > Magnoliopsida > Caryophyllales > Droseraceae > Dionaea > Dionaea muscipula. The sequence continues at coordinate 3,623 of JAOWBR010214947.1, forward strand.
GCTGATATTTGGACCAGATGCTAGGTCACTAATTGCGACCATATTGCTGATACTTGTACCTGCTGTTATCTTTTGTGTGTTTGTTGCAAGGCATCTTCTCCATAAATTTCCAGCTTACAATGTGGGATATGCAATACTGGTGGTCGCAATTGTGTTCACCATCTATGTCAGTTCTCTTTTCCGTATTGATGGTTATTTATGAGTTTTTTCTGGTCATGATATGTATGTTTAATGTTCTTGGATAGATGGCATTTTTGCTTGGGATAGCTTTCCTGCAGCGGTGATGATAACAATTTATCCGTTTATCTGTTGGAAGATTTGCATGTTATCTGTTCTTCTACATCTATTTGTAGTCTTCCTAAAGGTTGTGATTGCTATGTCTAGATTTGTCAGTAAATGCTCCATGATTCAGATCAAAGGAACTTGGTTCATATTTCTGGTGTTTCTTCTTTAGGTTTCACTTGGCACATGTTTGTGATAAATAGTTACATACTCCACCCACATTCCTCTCTTTGGTGACACTGATCTCTTTGTTGGTTGTGACAGGTGTTGGCGCTTCTTTTGTGTGCTTCAGCTCAGGATCCTGGGATAATTCCTCGGAATTCACATCCACCAGAGGAAGAAATATACTACGAGTCATCAACATCGGTGGATGCTGGGGGTAGACCTACCCCAAGTTTGCAGTTTCCTCGAACCAAAGAAGTAATGGTAAATGGCATGCCTGTGAGGGTGAAATATTGTGAAACATGCATGTTGTATCGACCTCCTCGATGCTCTCACTGTTCCATATGCAACAATTGTGTGGAGAGATTTGATCATCACTGCCCTTGGGTTGGCCAATGTATTGGGATGGTATGCAGTTAAAAGTTCCAAGTCTTTCTCTGTTTTCTTCCTTTTGCTGTGATTCCTTTTTGTCCATGGTTCTCTTTTGTGTGTAGCACGCACAATTTACATTTACCATGCCTGCACTGTTATAAGTTATTTGCAATGGCTATTGATGAAAAAGAATTCAAGAGCACCTTTAGAAATATGGGAAACTCAAGTGATTTTGCTAGTTCTACATTCTTTTCCTACAAACTATGAATATTAGAAAGTTTTTTGTTAAATGAAGTCGATCAAATTCGAAGTAGCATTGACAAGTTTGAGTTTCATAGGCGTTGTTGGGTGCAAGTGTGCCCTGGAAAATGATTTCCATGAAAAGAGTGCAATTAGATTGTTTTTTTTTTTGACAATAAATTCCTCTTTTGGTTCACTTTTTACCACTTATTGAATAACAAAGAATTAGCTAAATGTTCAAACTTCAATGTCATGTAAAATACATTATGCCATGTGGTTATGAAGTAAAAGATGAATAAAGTATCAATGGTTGCTTTTGTTGTTAACTGTTGCTGTAGTCACTTGATGGTTTCAGACAATATTACCACATCATGCTCCACATCTTTTTCCAAATAATAGATTGGATATATTGTTGGAAAAACAATTACAGTAATTTGAATCTTGGAACCATTTTCCTTTCCATGGAGGAAATTAATTTCCATGACACAAGCTTTTCTTCCAACCAACCAATCAAATGTTGGAAATAGAGTAGTACAAGCTAGTGTAATAGTGCTAGAAAGAAGAGAAAAGAGAAGATGAGAGGAATTGTTTTGTATTGATTTGATGTGTTAAAATGTGAGAACAAGAGGCCTATTTATACATGATGATGATACTTCCTACACCACACATTTGCTAACAAATAAACTACTAAATTCATGTGAAACTATAACATAAATAAGCAAATGTAAATTACACTAAATGCAAGAGGGAGTTCCTTCATTGTTTAACACTCTTCCTTGAAGAATTTCCTGGATATGTCAAGCTTGTTTCTGAAAAATTTAAACTTTGTTTTTGAAAGCATCTTGGTGAAGATATCAGCTAGTTGCTCTTCCGAACTGCAATGAATTACTCGATTGATTTTTCCTTAGTTTTCCACTTCTCGAACAAAGTGATACTTTGACTTTAATGTGTGTGGTATTTCTGTGATCCACAGAGTTTTTTGCAATAGTTATAGCCGCACAAAAATATCTTGGTGACTTACTTCTAAAATGCACTAATCTCAAACTAAATCCTTAACCAAATTGCTTGATCCACGGCCGCAAATGTTGTTATGTACTCGACTTTGATTATAGACAGAGTCACTATGTCTTGTTTTTAACAAAGCCAAGAAAACACACCGTTGCAAACTTGAAGTGCTCTTCATATCATCTATAGAACCAGCCTGGTCACTATCGGAATATCCAATCAACTTTAAGTTCATCGTAGGTCTGTATCAAATCCCGAAATCTGTGCTACCTTTGACATAACAAAGTACTCTCTTAACTGCCTTGAAATGCATCTAGGTTGGCTTGTACATGAATCTGAACAACATCCTAGTAGCATACATCAGATTAGGTATGATCTGGTGGTTGTGAGATACAATAAGCCGCCGATCATGCTTCTATATTGCTTCTTATCAGTTTCTCTAGAGTTATCTTTCTTGCTCAAACTTTGATTGTGAGCTAGAGGAGTTGATATGGCCTTAGAACTTTACATGATGAATTTTTTCAGGATGCTCTTTGCATACTTTGGCATATGAATATCCTATTCCATGTGTGGAAAGTAGTTTATTATGCCAAAGATCAATCATCTCAAACTGCTTCATCATGTCTTGCTTGAATTTAGTTATCATGGATGGACTATTTCCTGTGACAATTAAATCGTCTAGGATAAGAGCAACCCCTTCCACCTTAATGTTGAGAGTAGTTTCACTCGGATTCCTCCTAAACCCTTGTTGGTTGAAGTAGCCATCAATTGTGCTATACCAAGCTTTTAGAGTTTGCTTGAGCCCGTATAGAGCTTTCTTCGTTCGTAGGACTTTGTCTTCTTTTTCCTTCACCATAAATCTTGGAGGTTGCTCTATATAGATCTCTTGTTGGAGAAAACCATTGAGAAATGCTGACTTCACATCAAGTTGATAAATATTTCACATCTTCACATCAAGAGCAAGTATTGTTCTAACAGTATCTTGTCTTGACATTGGAGTAAAAGTGTCATTTTCGTCGACACCAAATTGTTGTGAATGTCCTTTAGCTACCAACTCTTCAATTTGATTAATCGCTTCACCCTCTCAAACAATGACATACATATAATATATACCTTTTTGTGTTAAACCCTATCTTACCCTTACTAATATATGACAATTACAAAGTTACCCTTAAAGATTACAAAGCTAATACTCTCCCTCAAGTTGCTGGAAAACACTTTGTCTTGGGACGACTTTTGTGAGAATGTCAGCAGGTTAGTTGATTTTCAAACCTTATTGGAGGGACCTCAATGATCTCATTCTCTAGCTTCACATGTTTGATTTTATCATGCTGTACGAGATTATGAGAAATATCTCGAGATGTTTAATTATCACAAAATAACTTCATTGGTTGTGGACTCTTGTAACCCACATCTCTCAGTAGATTCCGAATCCATAGGAGGTCACACACACCTAACGCCATTCCCCGATACTCCACTTCTTACTCCTCCATGTAACCAAGTTACCTCCTACAAAGGTGAAGTGGCTCGAGGTCGACCTCTTATTATCAATTGAGCATGCCCAATTAGCATCTGTTTACCCTTCTACTCGAGGTATACCTCGGTTGACCCTTGGAGGGATACGCGATGGAGACGTGACATCCAAATAGGTTGGCGACTTGTTATGTGCACTTGGAGGAACTAGCAAGCTAGAGTCCTGACCTAAACTATTTTTCATACCATGACTGCTACTACCACTACTAACACCACCCTGTGAATGTTCAGGATCACAACCTAAGTCCCTAGCTCGTGGCTCCTCCTCAATCATATCAATATCACCACCGACAGATCGAGACTCCCCCTCACTTGGCACTTGCACATCTCCACCATCTACGCATTCACTAGTCATTACTTGCACATTTCCACCATCTACACATTCACTAGTCGTCACCAGAGTACAATTGAGAAACAACTCATGTACATCCATTGGGAAAAATTTCCCTTCATCACTAAACTTCTCCCCTTGAAGGGAAGACTCCAAGAAGTACATCTCCTCAAGAAAGGTACCATCCATGGTAACATGCATCATCCTAGAGGGAGATGATAACACCGATACCCTTTTTAATTCGACACATACCCCACAAACACACATCGAATGGCTCGTGGCGCTAACTTACATTTTTGGAGCGGTTCCGATACACGAACATAGCCAACACAACCAAACACACGTGGGGCCAAGTTCGACACGAGGGCATCAACCAAATCAGACGATATAAAAAGGGGTACCAAAGTCAATCGAGCGAGATGGAACCTTATTGATCACATGTGGCCGAGGCAAGGGCTTCACTCCAATAGAACAATAGGACCTGAGCCCTGAGAAGAGAGGCTCTTACCACATCCAATAAATGTCGGGCGCTTGACCACACCATTTTGTTGGGGAGTGTACGGGCAAGAAGTTTGGTGAAGATCAACAGTCACATATTCACCTCCATTATCACTTCGAAGAACATGAATACAGACACCATACTGAACCGCAATCATTTTATAAAAATGCTGGAAGATAAAACTCACTTCACTCTTATTTTTGATCAAAATTACCCATGTTATACGGATACAATCATCGATAATGGTAATAAACCATCGAGAACCACCAAAGGTGGGAACCTTAAAGGACCCCAAACATCCCAATGAACCAGCATTAAAGGAAGCGAGTATTTAGTCAAACTAGAAGGAAATGTAGTACGATGACTATGAGTCTGTTCACAAACATTACACCGAAAGTCGGACACATCTGTCTTAAAAAACAATGTAGGAAATAATTTCTTCAAATAACCAAATGACACGTCCTAACCTTTGATGTCATAACCAAATATCATAACTAAACTTCGACTGCTAACTATAGCTACCAACTGCAAGTGCCCATGTAAACTCATGTTTGTTGTCTAGCCCTAACTCCGGGTAGTAAAGCTTTTCTTTCTTAGTGTCATAACCAATTGTCTGTCGTGTCTGAATATCCTTAAAAACACAAAAGATGGCCAAAAAATGACTACACAATTTAAAGCTTCGGTTATTTAGGCAACAAAAAGAAGATTATAATCAAGGGAGGGGACAATCAACATAATATTTAAAGACATGGAGTTAGAGAACTGAATGGAACCCTTTCCAACAACTGGAGTTGGTCGACCCTTGGTAGTAATCACATCAATTTGGGAGGAGGGATTGGGAGTATGGACATAGTTACAATCAAAAGTCATGTGCATTGTCGCACTAGTGTAAATTATCCATCCATCTCTATTCGAAACAGTATGAAAAGGCACAAGGGGCACATCAGGATGAATACCTGCATGACTCAATTTGGGGCTAGTCCGTGTGGCCAAAGCTGTGGCTGGAATAATGCTCAAATTAGGTTCAGCCATAGTCTCAACAAGAGAGGCACACTGCTTGTTATGTCGGGGATCACAGGACTTGTCCCAACTAGGTGGATAACCAATCAACTCGAAGCATCTCTCTTGAGAGAATGCCCAGGCACTTCACAATGTCGACATACCATCCGCTGCCCATTAACATCGTTCCTTCATCCGACACTTGGACTCGACCGAAGTGAGGAAGAACGACAACAGTAGAACCTCGACCACCAATAGCAATAGAACCACAACTAGCCACAGGTTGATCAAACACCCCACCTCGATTGAAGGCAGCTAGAGCTTGTTCTTGTCCAGGTTTAATCCCATTAGATTTCATGGAAGCTCAACGATCCTCATGGCGAACATAAGCGTATGCGGCCTGCAACCCCAATGACGTTTCTTTCCGAAGTACTTCCCTACAGACTTGCTCAAAGTCATCATCAAGACCACCAAGGAAAACATAGACGTGATGATGTTATTGAGACAACTTGAACAGTCATACATCAGCATCACAAGACATTGTCACAACATGACAATGATCTAACTCCTACTCAGTAAGTTGTCGAAAAAATGAGAGACTAAGTGCGTGCTTCGTTGGAGTCGAGAAGCCTGCTCTGTCAAGGTATACACTTTCACCTCATTCTTCTCGTCGGCAAACGTTGTCTTCAAAGTGGTCCAAATAGCAGCGGCAGTAGGGAGACGAATATACCTACGCATTAGTTGTAGCTTCATTGTCGACAACAACCAACGCTTCACCCATTGATCATTGTAGAATTTCGGATCATTGTCAGGAGGTGCCTTTGCAGACCCTCAGAGGAATCCAATATGCATCTCCACTAATGGCGCCCAAAGATCGTAGTTGGTTTCGTCAAGCAGAATCCCAATGTTCAATGGAGAAGTTGCCGCGTCAATTTGAGCAACAATCGGCGCTGCCATGGCTTTAAAGCCCAACCAAGTCGAAAGATGTAGTCAACTCCGTCATCATGGCACGTCATTGCAGCACCTTCAACAATTCTATGGACCAATTGCAGAGGAAGTGAACGGTAACCAGGTTGCTGTCTCTGATACCATCTTCAATTCGATTAATTGCACAACGGAAAACCTAATTCGTCACCCTCTCAAACAATGACAATACATATAATATATACCGTATGTGTAAACCCTATCTTACTCTTACTAATATATGACAATTACAAAGTTACCCTCAAAGATTACAAAGCTAACACCAACTTGGAATTGTGGTTCTGAATTGAGCCATCTGAGTTAAGCTTTGTCTTGAATATCCACTTCACTCCAATGACATCCTTGTGTGGTGGCTTATTTGTTGGTTTCCATGACTGATTGTTCTCAATCATTTGGATTTCTTCCTTTATAACATTTCTCCATTCTTCGTGGTGTTGTGATGCTTGCTCGTAACTATTGGGTTCGTTGGGCATCGTCGGTGCCATTTGCCGTCGCCACCCCATGAGCTTCGGCGAGCCTCTGCCGCTCACCCTATACACATGCATTCTCAACTAATTCCTTCCAACTACCACAAATCCCACGATTATGGCCACAACAACCATGCATAGGTCCTGCACGAGGCGAGTAGGAACAACGCCAATGTGAATTTCGGGCTCCCCCTCTGTACCCACTCCGGATTCAACACAAAAATCATGAAACCAATCACAATCAAACAAAAATGGAGGGAGGGGTGTTTATTTAGTGACTTAACAACGCATTTTGTTTGAAATCTGGCTTTAATCCATGAATTTATGTCCTCGCCGCATTGGGCTCGCTATCGTCATCGTTCTCCAAACCACGACTGTGCATGTGGGAATCTATAGCCATCCCCACCCTCGTCGTTGCCTCTCTTAGCTCTCCTCATCGCCGATCCCAGCTCTAACGACCTTTGCAGGTGACAATAGCAACAACATCAATGGGAAGCATAGGGCGGAATTTGTGAGGGAGGGGGTGTCAGGGAGAGAGAAAATAGGAGGGGGGAAAGATAAAGGAGAAATAAATAGAAAAGGAAAGGAAAAAAAGGGAGATGGGCCGGACCGAGACCAACTCGGTACCATTTACTTGCCCAGTTGTATAAAAATTACACTTTAAATTTAACCAAATATTTTAACTTAAACATTACATTTAATTAGAACCAACGATTATTTACTTAAACATGGGTTTCATACTCTTAAAAATATATTTTATAATCTAATAAAATTCATGTCGCTTGCTTCATGACAAAATTCATTAACTAAGTTTGCATAATTCATTTTATCGTTTTATTACTCTCGATAATCTTTGTTAACTAAATTGTTAATTTTATTTATGGTGATAGGGCGTCACACTTAAAGTTGTTTTAGGTGGTGAGTCCGAAACACTATCGTACACGTACCTTGGAGAATCTGGATCATTTTAGCTATTGTCATATTCCTCCTGGAAGTGTTAATCTGGTTGGTCAGATGATGTTGGTTCTAGTGCTGGTGTTGGTTCTGCTGTTGATGTTGGTGCTTGATTTATTTTCTGAGAAGAATTTCGTTGAAATGATGGAGTTATTGCATACATCTTGTCAACTTGATTATGTTCCTAATTCCAAGATGCATTCTCATCAAACATAACATCTGTGCTGATTTGGATCTTCTCAGTTTGTAGATTATACACTTGTTATCCCTTAGATTGTGAGCTATAGCCCACAAAGACTCTTTTTTCAACCTTGTTATCAGGCTTGTGTCTTTTCTCACCCAGTATATAGGTGTAACAAACATATCCAAATACCCTTAAACGACTCATTGATGGCTTGTGATCACACCATGTCTCGAGCAGTGTTTGTCCTCATATTGTCTCTATAAAGGACCTATTCTAGAGATAAATCGATGTATAGGTAGCCTCTGCTCAAAATCTGTTTGGTAGATCTCTATCTTTAACATTAATTTGACCATCTCCATCACAGTTTTGTTCTTCCTCCTCTCTCGTACACCGTCGTATGACGGTGTGTGTGTCACCGTGAGCTGATGATGTATAATTTCCTCATCACAAAACTTGTTGAACTCTCGTGAAGTATACTCTTTCCCATTATCACTCATAATATTTTTTATTTGACAAGAACTTTCCTTTTCAACAACATTGTTGTACTTGCAAAAGATTTTGAAAACCTCAGATCGTTCTTTCATAAAATAAACCCATGTCTTTCGAGAGAAATTATCGATGAAAAGATGAAGTACTTGGTATTATCAAGCGAAGGAGTTCTCATGGGTCCGCAAACATCCATGTGTACCAATTCAAGCTTTTTTAAAGCTCTCCACGCATTTCCCAACGGAAATGGCTATCTGTTCATTTTTTCAAGTTGAAAACCGTTGTACACCCTAATGCAATCTAGAATGGACGACAACCACGACATACCTTTCATCATGCTCTTCCTCAAAGTTGCTATGTCTAAAGCGCTTGTGTCATAATAATGCAACTTCATCTGTCTGAGTTTGCATTAACTTCTCCCCTGTCAGGTATTGTCATTGTATCGAAAAATATTTTTTCTACTATAGAAGCAATTTGATATTTTGTGAATCAAATATGGTATAAGTCTTACCTTTAAATGCACAAAATACCCATTGTGCATGATTTGAGGGACATTGAGCAAATTTTGATCCAAAACAAGAACATAAAGAATATCTTTTATTAACCTCGTTCCTTTCTTCGTCTGGACTGCGATAATGTCTTTACCTTTAGATTCCACTAAAGCTCCATTGCCCATTCTCATCAGAACTTTCACTGTGGCATCAATTTTGGTGAAGACTTGAGAATGTTTGGTAATGTGATTAGTCCATCCACTATCAATTAGCCAACCACTATCAATCAGCCAAACATCCATCTGAGTTGAAGTAGCTTGACAAGCATAGAATAATTGATTTTCGTCCTCATTTGTCTTCGATATGTGAGCTTTTTGTTTTTTTTTTGAATGTGCATTCATGCTCATTGTGACCAAACTTATTGTAAAATCGACCTTGGAGAAAGTTTCTCCTCATGCCAACAATCCTTCTTCTGAGGAGGAAATTTACCTTTCATTTCCTCATCTCTAGAGCTGTTGAGCTTGTTCTGCCTTGAACTTCTTCCACCTTCATACTTTTTATTATTTCTTTAGGTTGAGTCATTGTGTTTGGACTGAAAAGCACCTTCTAAAGATCCTTCGAGACATCCTTTGCTCATGAGTTTGTAGAGAGCCACGAGCTCAGTTATTGGCAATTGTGTGAGATCTTTTGATTCTTCTATCAGAGTGACAACTTCGTCGAGCTTTTCTATCAAAGTGACTAAGAGTTTCTCCACTACTCGTTTGTCAGTGATATTCTCCCCATATACTTTTAATCGGTTAACAATTTCAATTATTCTAGAAGAGTAATCTCTGATTGTGCCGCCATCTTTTATCTTCAAATTTTCAAACTCTCTTTTAAATTATTGAAGTTTTTTAGTGCGTAGTTTTGTCGTCTCTTGAAATTCATATTTCAAAATATCCCAAGTTTGCTTTGTTGTCTTGGCATTCATGATTCTTGGGAAAATGGAGTATGTGACAGCATGATCTTGGCTAATGCTTTTGCATCTTTCTTTAGCCAATTGTTCATTTGTGTTGCCACAGAAGTAAATGTGCCTTGCACTAGGATAGTAGCTACACGTGTTGTTTGCAACGACTCTGAAACTTGTGGGGTGATGTTATCCACAACTTGTGGTACACCATTCTTCACTATCTCTTATGGATCATAAGCACAGGACACAATATTCATTTTGATCCTCCAAAATCACAACTCTCACATAGGAAGGAACAAATTGGTATTGGGACATTGAACCAAACAAAGCCATGAACAAATTTATAAAAAATTACGGAAAATATACTAGAGTCTTGTTCGCTGTGACTCTCATACCACTTGTTGAAAATAGAATAGTGCAAGTTGGTGTTAATAATGCTACTAGTACTACTAGTGCTAGAGAGAAGAAAAAAGAGAAGATGAAAGAAATTGTTTTGTATTGATTTGATGTGTTAAAATATGACAACAAGAGGCCTATTTATACATGATGGTGATGCTTACTACGCCACACATTTGCTGACAAATAAACTACTAAATGCATGTGAAACAAATGCAAATTACACTAAATGCAACACCGAGTTTCTTCATTGTTTAACAGAAAACAACTTTTAGGATTGTATTATGTCATATTTTCTTTCCAACCTAACCAAATCAAAGTGTTGAATATTTCGGTCTATGCTAGAAATTGTTTGGATTGTTTCCCCATAATATTGCATCCGCAAGAAAAAAAAAATTTATGGTTCCTTCCTCGCTCTGACGAAAATAAAGCTGAGGTCAAGATGGGCAGTTGGCCAAATCTATATGAGGAGTTGCAGTATGAGAAGTCGACAACTTGTTTTTCTGGTAATTATAAGGAGCTTGAAATTGTCATTTGAATTGTATCCTTCTGCGTGCTTTTGTGCATGCAGTTGGCTCAGTTTGTGCTTACGTGTCTTTTCACAATGAATAAGTTGTTGAAATGTCTCCCTCCCCCACCGTTTCTCTCTCCATTAGACAGCTGCACTTCTATTTTATTTTCTCTTTGAGCTCTTTATCCTCAACTCATCCCAATACACCCATGCTGGTGAATTTTATGAACATCTTCGTGAGTACATAGGCATACCCCAGCTCTTTATCTTCAAATATTTATGAACATTTATGAATGGTATCATGTCTATACTTGGAAACTGTGTTGTGTCTGACAAGTGCATATAATGAACTTTGGTACCTCATAGTTTAGATAAAAGGAATTTTCTACGAGTTCTCTAGTAACCTAGTCAGTTCTACAAGACATCCAACATCCACAAGGTCATGGGTTCAAGTGTCCAAAGTTGCTTATGCTACTATAAGGCTGGGCACCTACTAGATGTCTCGCCAACTGACTTACTTGGTTATCGTGAATTGTAGAGTTTACGAGCGACCCAGGGTTAGCCCACTCAACACGACGGCGTCCCTTGGTCATAAGAAAAAAGGAATTTTCAGTGGACACATGAATGTTCATTTAATCCCTTTCATGCTGAAAAGAAGTTAATTGCTCAATGGAGAGTTGATAATCATAGAAAGGATTGTGTAAACTGCAGCTTGATCTTCTGACCTATTGTACATGTTTACTGGCATGCCTATGGGAACAACTGTTTGAAAAACTAACTGTTACTATTTCTGGGTGCAGCGCAACTACCGTTATTTCTTCATGTTCATTTCTTCTGCGACACTTCTTTGCATCTTTGTGTTCGCTATGTCAGCTTTGTACATAAAGTTTCTCATGGATGATTATGGAACTGTTTGGAAGGCTATGAAAGAATCACCTGCTTCTGTAGCTCTTATGGCTTATTGTTTTATTTCCCTGTGGTTTGTTGGGGGTCTCACTGGCTTCCATTTGTACCTGATCAGCAATAACCAGGTCATTTCTTTTCCTCTCTTCTATTATACGGTGCCTTTTTACGTCCTGCAAAGTTCTGTCACATGCGTTTCACTTGAGAGTAGTTATGTGGCTAAGCATCTCGAGGAGTGTCTTCCATCTAATATCACTTTGGGCAAGAATCCACCTCAAGAAATAAAAAAAACATATTTTTGGCAAGCTAAGATGGCCCTCGAGACCTTGTGACATATTCTCTAATCTAGGAACTGTTTCTCGCACGTGGATTGGACGTGGGACGGGTTAAAAAGATAAGACCTAGTTGGTTAAAAGGCATTTCAATTCCTGGTAGAATTTTATATATTGTAACTCCTTGGAGTCTGTCAACCACACCATAACGGATCTTTTTATCATCTCCAACTTGAAAATATTAAGGGATGTTGATAGACATATGGCCCGCTTTGATACCATCTATAACGCTTTTGACGCAAAGTCGTGCCAATCATACCTTAGTAGACCTTTTTATCCTCTCCAACTTGAGAAGGTTAAGCATTGCTCACATACATATAACCTATTAGACTTATATTTAATATCAATTTCTTCTTAACCAACGATGTAGGATTGGGGTGTCACATATTTTTCTATCAATTTGAGGTTGATGGTTGAAACCCTCAAAGCAATGGAACCTCTTCAAAGGGTTTGTTTTTGGCATTTTCAACTGTCTGCTACCCAATGTACACATTAGCGGCATATCTTCTCAATGCATAATTTGCATTAGCCGATCCTTTTTCATTGTGTTTTCCGAGGATAACTCTTATGTGGTTTCTTAATGAGATGGGGATTTCCAAACTATATATGTTCTGATGTTGCCACATACTTTGTATAATTTTATCCTTCACTGCCATAAATAACATCTTTGAATTCCTTGGCAGACCACATATGAAAACTTTAGGTACAGAGCAGACAACAGGCAAAATGTCTTTAATAGGGGTTGCGCCAGTAACTTCTTGGACGTGTTTTGCACCAAAACAGCGCCTTCAAAGAATAATTTCCGTGCATTTATCCAAGAAGATGCTCCAAGACCGCCCGCTCTGAGGTCCATGCCTGAAGCAGTTGATGAACCTAGTGAAGACCGTCGAGCTAAAGTAGAAGATGATCTAGAGATTGGCAATGATATCTTTAAATTATCCCAGCGCCGCAATTTGGATGAAGTTGGGGACATCAAAACCAGAGGGAGCAATGGGTCTACTCGCCACTCATCTGGAGCTGAATTGGATTTGGGCTCTGACTTGCACGCTCACCCACTTCGTTCTGAAATGAGGCGCTCAAGTTGGGGCAGAAGAAGTGGAAGTTTTGAGACGCTGTCACCGCGTATTCTAGCCTTGGACTCTATGGTAGCGGAGAGCCAAAGCAGTGATGATCAGAAGGAAGTTCGCAGGTAATACTCTGTTGATACGTTGTCTATATGCCATTAAAGCCCAGCTTGGAATTTCTTTCTAATAAGGTTCACAAGTGATCCCCGTTGAAGTTCATCCAACTCCCGTTGGTTGGGATTGTTCTACTTATATTCCATCAAGAATGGTCAGAATGTTGCAAATTTACCTTGAAAAGTAAAGGGAACGAGTGAAAACCGGGCGTGCTACAGTTTGATGCCATTTAAGCCATTGCACAGTTGCCGGTGCCGGTCTGGTATTGATAGATGGTGCTGTACCCAGAAAACTAGAAAGTAGCCGTTTTTTCGTGTAACTTTAGCTGCTCCAGTTGCTTTGCTTTGCTCTCCACTGATGACATCTTCTTCCCAGTTTGTTTGTCTGTCTTTGGTTGCGGTCACCATTTTGGTTTTCGAGGTTCTGAACCATATCATGCTGTTGTAAAATTCATCACCTATCTCTGATTAACCATATCATGCTGTTGTAAAATTCATCACCTCTCTGATTCACCTACAGGTAGTGCTATTCTAGATTGTTATTGAACAGAGACATCCTGTGCAAGCTTTGTGTGCTGATTCTTCCACTTTTCTCTTGTAACTTCTTGTCAATTATGTTATCCTATTTGTATACACATATTTTATATAATGTCTAGTATGTGTTTTGGATATGCAAAAGGTTGATATTATTTTCTCTCAGTGTTGAATAATTCCTTTGGGAAATGACTTGCACGGAAATGGTTCGACGATGAAGGCTGTGGCAACCCCTAGGATGCGAGTGCGAGAGAGGGGAGAGATGGGAGGAGGAGAATGATAGAGGTGGTGGGATCTGGAAAATTTACAAATAATTGTGGAGCCAAACATGGGTTTTTATTTTGACAGCATAGATTCTGAGGCGTTGAATTG
>JAOWBR010215058.1:0-17781 GCA_028571145.1 Dionaea muscipula
CTTACTATGGACCACATATCAAAACTAACTATTACCAAGCTAACCATGACAATTAACAAAACAAGATTACTTTCTAATAAAGCCCCTCTTAATCTTGATTTGTCAAAACTCCAAGCATTCTCCTGCACCTTGAGAAGGCAGTATAGCTAAGAGCATTTGTCAACACATCTGCAACTTGTGCTCGTGTTCTCACGAACTTGAGCTCCACCTCTTTTTGTGCTATAGCATCTCTCATGAAATGAAAACAAATATCTATATGCTTGCTTCGATCATGATATACCGGGTTCTTGGCAATAGCAATGGCGGATTGATTGTCAACATTAATAGTCATCGGCCCCTCTTGCTTTAGTTACAATTCTGCCAGCAATTTTCGGAGCCACAAAGCATGACTTACACATGATGCCGCAGCCACATACTCCGCTTTCGAAGAGGACAATGCCACAATTGGTTGCTTCTTGGAGGACCACGAGATAGCTGTTGAACCACACATGAATACAAACCTTGTAGTGCTCTTTCTTTCTTCCACATCACCCGCCCAATCACTATCACTATAGCCAACAATGTCAAAATGTGAACCAAAACCGAGCTCAGCTGCTGTTGCTATAGGAAACCATAAACCATACTCTGTCGTGCCCTTAAGGTAACTTAGAATGCGCTTGCAGGCCATCCAATGCTCCTCAGTTGGTTGCTGCATGTGCCTATTCACTATCCCAACCGCATAGACAATGTCCGGTCGTGTGCAAGCAATGTATCGCAGACTCCCCACTGCACTTCTGTAAGCAGCAACATCGGCTAACTTGTGGGAAGCTGCTGTAGTGGCTACTTTGCGAAGTACAGTACTTGGAACCATGGGAGTGTTCACTGCTTTACAGTGGAGAAGATTCAACTGCTTTAAAACATGAACAATGTAGTGTTTCTGTGACACAAAAATTCCACACGGGCTTTGCTTGACTTCAAGTCCCAGATAATGACTCATGAGACCTAGATCGGTCATTTCAAAATGCATCACAAGAGCTTGTTTAAATGCACCAATCAGCTTCTCATTGCTTCCCATGAGAAGAAGGTCATCAACATAAACGCAAATTAAAATCACCCCCTGTTGCAGCCTCTTCACATAAAGAGAGTATTCGTGCGGGCACCTCTTGAAGCCTTGTTTTTGAAGATAGGCATCCAATGTAGTATTCCAAGTACGGGGTGCTTGTTTGAGCCCATAAAGAGCCCTTTTTAATTTGAGAACACGATGTTCCTGCCCTTTCACTTCATAGCCAAGGGATTGTTGAACATACACTTGCTCTTCTAAAACTCCATTCAAGAAAGCCGTCTTGAAGTCCATGTGATACAACTTCCACTTATGATGAGCAGCCAACGCAATGAATAACCCAACAGATTCTATCCGAGCCACGGGAGCAAACATCTCTTCATAATCAACGCCGGCTTGTTGATCATAACCCTTTGCAACCAAGCGAGCTTTATGCTTGACTATATCCCCTTGAGCATTTTTCTTCTCTTTATATAACCATTTCACTCCCAAGGCATGACTGCCCGCAGGAAGATCCGTTAATTCCCAAGTGTTGTTCTTTTGAATTGAATGAATTTCATCATCCATTGCAGCCCGCCACTGTTCATGCTTCACAGCTTCTTCAAACTTCAATGGAGCACACTCAACATGTAAGCAAAATAAAGATAAATTCTCATTGTGGTTTGTTACCTCATAGATTTCCTATAGGGACCTCATCCGTGGATGGGCAGAGTGATCCTCTGAAGAATCATCAGAAGGATATATATGAAATTCAGCAGCCTCACCACTTTGTGCACCCAAAGAGGTCACCGATGCAGGAGAATTTTCTGCTGCTACTGGAAGCCCATCAAACACATCTCCTGAGTTTCTTGAATTTTGAACATTCGCAGCATCTATATTCAGAGCAGCCAGCAGTAGATCATTCTCCTCAACATCATCTGCATCACTTCCACAGTCAGCCGCATTAGGCCATTCAAAAAAGGAAGAAGCATCACTGCATATAGTCGAGTTTTCCCAGTTCCATGTTGCATTTTCATCAAATATACGATCTCTGCTAGAAATAACTTGTTTAGTGACAGGATCCAGCAGCTTGTACCTTCTTGAAGTCGTGTCATATCCCACAAACACATACTTCTTACTTCGGTCATCTAACTTTCTCTGTAACTGGCTAGGAATGTGAGCATATACCGGACTACCAAATACCCGAAAGTGTTTAACACTTGGTTTATGTCCGGTCCATATTTCTTGAGGAGTGGCATCCCCTAGAATCTTTAAAGGTGAACGGTTCATCAAATAAACCGTTGTTGCAGCTGCCTCCGCCCATAACTCTAAGGGCAACTTTTTGTTCTTTAACATATTTCGAACCATGTTCATAATTGTGCGATTCCGGTGCTCCACAAGCCCGTTTTGCTGCGGTGTATACGGTTGAGTGGTAATCTTTCGGACACCATGATCTTCACAATAAGTTTGAAAAGCTTGTGAGCAAAACTCTCCACCCCGATCCGTTACTAAAGCGCCAATGGTTGTGTGATGCTGATTTTCAACCATGTTCTTGAATTTCTTGAACAGCTCAAATGCCTCTGACTTGGCTTTTATGAAGAAAATCCAAGTTTTCCTACTTTTGTCATCAACAAAGAGTATGAAATAACGACTTCCACCATAAGAGAGAACTTAGAGAGGGCCACACACATCACTGTGTACAATATCTAGGACCTTATTTGCATGAAACTGATTCTGTGAATGAAACTGAGACCGAGTTTGCGTCCCTTGCATACATGCTTCACACGACATTTCTTTCTTAAATTTGAGAGTAGGTATACCAGACACAATACCTCTTCTGGACAGCAGGTTCAAAGTATCAAAGTTCAAGTGCCCAAACCTTTGGTGCCATAAACCAGTAGGACTACTCAAGGTCACATTCATGCATTGCACATCATGACATATTGAAAGCATAAACATCCTGTTCTTGGTCATTTTAACCGAAGCAACAGTTCTTCCATACTTATCGGTCATCACAAGTTCATTTCCACGCATGAGAATCACAATGCCCTTCTCCATTAACTGACCCAGGCTGAGAATATTGGATTTCATTTGAGGTACATAATAGACATCTGAGATCCAGTCATATGCCCCATCTTTGAGTTGAATCTGAATATTTCCCCTTCCTTTTACTGGAATTTGTGAATTGTCCCCAAAAGAAACCATCCCACTTACTGATTCATCTAGGTTGGTAAACACTTATTTATTTCCACTCATGTGATTACTTGCCTCTGAATCCAAACACCAAGTGAGACATCTGTCACTATCTTCTATTTGAGTCTGGAGATTTTCACATGCCAGAAGCAGAGTTGGCCGTTTCAACACATTGGGTTTACTCTCCCCCATATACACATTTTCATTAACAAACCTCTTGCCATGGTAGCATTCAGAGGCATAATGTCCATACCTCTTATAATTATAACACTGTATAGAAGACTTATCTGCTTTATTACGATGTTGGTTAGATTGCCCCTTTGATCGACCTCTCCATCCTCCTCTGCTTTGCTTAAAATTTTGCTCACTATCATTGGAGTTGTCGTTGTTTGATCGATCATTGAAATTGTTGTTGCTCGATCGACCTTTGCCTCGGCCATTTCCCCTGTAGTATCCTTTATTGGTCTTCCCTCTGTTTGCATCCTTCACTTGATAACAGCTTGATTGTACACCTTCAGGTGAGGACTTAGTCTGGGCAGCGGATTGTAAAACTTGAGACTGAGACAGAATCTCCCTCTTTCTTCAATTCATCTTCTCCTCATGGGCTAACAAAGACCCCATCAATTCCTGAATGATAATTTTGCTAATGTCCTTGGCTTCTTCAATTGCCACAATAACATGATCAAATCGACTATCAAGACCTCTCAAGATCTTCTCAATTACCTTGGCATCAGTCATAGCTTCACCATTGTGTTTCATCAGATTTACAACACCTTGGACCCGCGAGACGAACTCTGCCACATGTTCTTCATTCTGTTGTTTTAATTCTTCGAATTCCCCCATTAGGGTTTGTAGCCTTACCCTCCCCTTGGAATGCAATCTTGAGGAGTTCCCAAGCTTCTTTGGCTGTGTAAACGGCAGCAATTCGTTCCCAATTAGAGTCATCCACACCTTGTTGCAAGATTGACAAAGCTTTCTGGTCTCTCACCCTTGCTTCTCTCTGCAACTTTGCCGATGTCGCCGCCGCTACCAACTCCTCAACACCAACCTCAACGGTATCCCATACATCATGGCCTCCAAGAAATGTCTTCATTTGAAGACTCGATTTGGTGTAATTATCCATGGCTAGCCGAGGAAAGGGAAAGGTGGTTGTCGCCATTTTTGTGTTTTGGAGATGAAGACAGAACAACTCGTGAGGAGAAGAAGAATGCTCCGATACCACTATGAAGAAAGGAGACTAACTACTTTACTCGAGAATAGCCTCTGTGTATTTTATTTCTTGTAACAACAACACTTTACAACTATCAGGGTATATCCCTTTTATACAGCCTATCCACTAATATAACAACCTCAACTGACTCATACACTTCTTTTTATCAACCGTAGCCTTACTATGGACCACATATCAAAACTAACTATTACCAAGCTAACCATGACAATTAACAAAACAAGATTACTTTCTAACAAAATCAGCCAATTTGACTTCCGATTCGTCCCAATAGAACTCGGCGTGAAACAATTGTTCCATTTGAAATCAAGTTTGGACCAAATTTGTCGGTAAGTTAATGTACCATGAAAACGCTACGCTTGAGAGTGAGCTTGCAAATAGAAGTAACTTTTGGAAGTCATGTACCTCATCACTTTTAATGGTGAAACATCCTAATGTTCTACTGTGGAAATTTCTCATGTTCCAGTAAACAGAGTGAATTCAGGCATTTTGAATCCCCTAGGCCATGGAAAGGCATGGTGGATCCAATTCGGGTCTTGCTTTCGATATATAGGTCGTGCTATGGGCGTAACCCCCTTACTAAGTTGGTCCTGAACGATTTTTAGGATTTGGTCACGCAAGTTCTGTTGGCCATTTTGCGAGGCCATCGGAGGATAAGGATAAGCAAGGGGTTGAGTATCCAAGTTACCTGGATGATTGTACCCCCTAAGACATTGGTCGTTTAAACCCTGGCCTTGACCTGTGTCCAAGTTCTGGTTTGTACAATAGTAGAGCCATGTTGACCACCAGTCTGGCCATTGTGACTAGTATGAGGCTCATCGTTAGTTGGGGGCACCATAGTTGTTCCTCCCGAATTTAGGTCGAGTTGAATGTTCACGTCTGGATTTCCACCATGATTACTGGTTTGCCTCATCTCATAAGCGGAGTTCGGCACAAAGGACCTAGAGGAATTAACGGGGTTCCTCGGAGGAGTAATATAGTCAACATCTCGAGGAGAAATGGTATAATCGCTCCTACTTGAGGTGATGTTGCTACCCACATTCCGTGTGGGAGACACGACTAGTGTTAAAGTTTCAAGAGTCAATGTGGGGATGTAGGACATTGCGTGCGACCCTTTTGAAGGTTTCGAGCAGCCTAGCCATGTTATCGTTTTACACACTCAATTTTGGCTAAACATTCAAATTGGTCCGTACTCATTCTAATAAGTCTTTCTACATTATGAATACCTTGATTACATACCTATTTGGTTAAGTCATTTACCGTATTCACTAACCGGAGTCGCATGACACCGGAGCTGAGTGTGGTTGCGGTTTCGGTTTGGCCGTCTTCTGAGCCCCTTTCTTTGTCGTAATCATCCGTCTACATGTTTCTTGTTCACGTCATCCTTCAACGTGTGCCTTGTAGTAGTGGTGTAGCCGAGCCGAATATCTTTATAAACGAGCTAAGCTTATTTAATTATAACGAGCTTGAGCTCGAGCTTGAGCTGAACCTCGAGCTTGACAAGCTTACAGAGACAAAGTTGGAACTTGGCTCGATAGGTTCGATAAGTATTATATCGAACTCAAGTTCGGATTTCAATTTATTTTTTATTTATTTTTAATTTGCATAATATTTAGATAAAATTGTCGATATTTAAGTAACGGTGGGGCTATATAAACCAATATTCTAAAAAGCGTTAGGCGCTAGTCGGGCGGCCGCCTAGGCGCTAGGCGAACCCCTAACGCCTCGATTAGCAGCTGGGCGTTGCCCTAGGTGGAAAAAATAATTAAAGTTTTGATTTTTAACCAAAATCCACAAAATCATCCCATTAAATTGATGAGTAAGGGAGAAAGGGAGTAGATTTAGGTTTTTACCCAACGATTTCGATCAGATCGAGCTTGAATCGTTGGATTTTGCCGACTTCTCCCTTGCGAATCGTCAAAAGTTATGTTAAAAGTTGTGTTTATATCAGTGTTCTAAAAATCGGGCTAGGCGGCGCCTAGGCGGCCATACGTAAAAATCGTCCCTTACTGCTTCGGTCAGATGCTCGTCCATTTCGCCCATTTTCCATATTCTCCATTGGATGTCCCCCTTATAGGGCTTTTCCTCTTTCACACACTCAACTGCTCATCTGCTCATTCACCTAACTACACTTGTCCATCCCTTAAGCGTTGTCATTCTGTTCATTTACTCGTTAAACTCCTTTGTTCTGTGCATTTACTCCTTGAAAAGCTGCTGCTTTAGCTCATCATTAGGTTCTCGTCTTAACATCCCGTCAACAATTTGAAATGACCGAATTTCTGCTAGTTTAGCATGGTGATATACTGCGATGATTTTATGAACAATGTCGCAATACTGTTCAGAATTGCTGATATTTCCATATGCTCAGTGTCTGATTTCTTTCATTTATTTATTCCTTTTTCCGGTTTGTTGCTTGGTGCTTGGTTCCTTTTGTGTGTGTATTTCTTCAATCTCAATAAGGTGTAAAGCTATATATATATTGGGTGTATTTGATTTGGAGATATGAAAATGGGGGATAATTAGTGATGAGGGATAAGAAGAGGGATAAGGAATGATGCGATAGTGGGTTGGATAACTTATATAATGTGTTGATTTTATAAACTTGTTTGTTTTACGGATAAAATTTGTCGGAAAAAGTTTACCAGGAAAAATTCGTCGAAAAAGTTCGTCGGTAAAAATTCATTGAGAAAAAATTCGCCGAGAAAAGTTCATCGGGAAAAAGTTCGCCGGAAAAAGTTTATAAGAGAAAAAGTTCGCCGGAAAAAATTCGTTGAAAAAAGTTTGTCGGGAAAAAGTTCGTTGGGGAAAAAGTTCATCGGAAAAATCTGCCGGAAAAAGTTCGTCGGAAAAAGTTCACCGGAAAAAACTCCTTATCCGTCATATGCGAGATATACTATATCATGGGAGGTGGTATTATATATTTCACATATTTACAGGAAATAAAGCATTCAGGAAATGCAATCCCGGATGAACAATGAAATCAAACTTGTGTTTTTTTCCAGAAAAAACACTGTTCATGTGGGAAATGAAATCCTTTTCCCACATGAACAGTAATATCAAATACAGCCATTGGGTTTTATGGTAGGCGTAAAGTTGTAGTTAGCTGCTTGTGAATGTAAGCATGCTGAACCACGACTGTGTAGTTGCAATTTTATTTTCTTATAGGGTTTTTTTGCTTCCTATCCTAAATACACGAGCCAACAGACATTGCTATCTAATATTGCTTCTTTTGGGATTGTGATCTTTGTGCAAAAAGGATGTTGATGATTATTGACAAAGCGCCTTCCACTCAACTTAGAATCATGCTCATTGTTATACCTGTAAAATCTTGGGGACGGTTTGCACCTAGAATTTTCCAAGGGCAGACATCGAAGTCCCAGTCCGGTTGGGCTAAGATGGTTCCGACCGGCAGAGAGGACCCGGTCGGCTCGGGGGAGGAGTGAAAGGTGATGAAGATGATTCTGATCCGCTCAAAGGAGAACCTAAAAACGACGAGCGAACGACGTCAGAGGGTACCACGAGGTGTGAGTCGTGTGACCCTAGGAAGACCGGTCCGATGCTTAAGTTAGCACACATGTGGAAAATGACTGACAACTCCTACGTGGAGGAGTATCGGAGAAAAGTCAAGGAGGTGAAAAGAGAGATAAGTTGAGTGGTCAGGCGAGGAGAATCAAAATGGGCAGACGGGCGAGTTGAGCCAAGTGGTGGCAAGTGGCCGAGCAAGGTGTTGACCAGGCAGAGTGTTCGGGTAGGGTCAATGGACGGGCAGGGGAGAGAGCCGGACAGAGGGATGTCGGGCAGGGTGATGATGGCCGGGTAGGGTATGATGGCTGGACAGGCAGCTCCGGGTAGGGCACGACGACCGAGTAGGGTCTACCCTATAAGAAGTCCATTGGCAGACCTAGAAGCAACAGGTCGACCGTGTAACTTGAAGCATCGATCGCGAGAATGATCAAAGGCCTTACAATAAGAATACGCAGGTCTACCATCAGAAGCAGAGGTGGCAGTACCAGAAGAGCGGCCATAAAGCTGATATCAGGTCTCGACAACGTGGCTAGGTCGTTGACAATGAGTGCAGAATGGACGGTCACCCCTCGACCATGACCACGCCCACAAGACCCACCAGAGGTAGCTGGAGCAACATGATCACCACTAATAAATCTAAAATTAGAAGACAGCCGGATAGCTCTATTGGCCTTAGAGAAGGCCTCAGAAAATGAGGTATCTTTACTAGCCAATATTTGGGAGCGGATAGAGTCATAAGACGATGGTAGTGCACTCAAAAAGGACATAATGACTAAATTGTTCACACTGTTGTTGCATGGTAGTCACACTAGTAGTAATGAGCATTAACTCATTGAACTCCTCATATGTCTGCTTAAAAGGAAGCAAAAAATGCACCAAGGGAGGACTCATCAAATTGAGGGCGGAAGAAGGACTGAGATACGTCATAAAGCTCTATTCATATTGTCTTTACCAGAATATAAGAGAATCGAATAATCTCAAATCTCTTTCACAGTAGCACAATGAGTCACCAGATCAGCAATAGATGTGCCCATGGAATTAAGGAGTCGAGTGTAGAGACGGACATTAGCTCTAGCCCAAGCTTTAGCCTTGGCAGGATCCTTTTCAGCACTAGGACCCGTCTCAGTCAGTCAAATGATCCTCTAATTCCATGCCCATGATACTAACTTCAACCCGTCGACGCCACTGAAAATAGTTGGCCCCACTCAAGCGAACATCAATGAGTTTAGTGGTAGTCGAAACAAACTCAGAAGAGGTCTTCATTGTAGAGCCATGATCAGACGAGAAAGAAGAGGCCTCCTTCGGCTCGGTCACCATATCTCAAATAATCACGGAAGGGAAATCACGAGGTAGTGCTGAAATACAACCACAAGAAATCACGAGTGACTAGTAGCATAGGAAGCCATAGAAGCCATTAGTAGAGGCTATCAACATAGGAAACAAGAGACCCAGACACGTAGATGGAAACAAGAAACCACAAGGACTATCTAATCCCAAAGCAAATGGAAGCTACGTGAATCAAGAGCAGCCGTAGGAGAGGAAAATGACCAGGACGAAGAGAGAGCATGCTGCCTTCGGAGGGACAGTGACACTGTGGCGCGTGAAGGCATGTGAGACCCACGCGCGGATGCTTGCAAAGCCGCATGGAAGCGTGTAAGGGAGTTGATGGGACCGCCGCCATGAGATGAGCTCCCCATGGGGTATTCTCTCACCCTAGAGCAACAAACGAGTGAGAATCATGTAGGAAGATGGCGAGTTACATCATCACTACATGTGGAACATGTGGAACTCGCGGTTGAGGC
Source organism: Dionaea muscipula (assembly GCA_028571145.1). NCBI lineage: Eukaryota > Viridiplantae > Streptophyta > Magnoliopsida > Caryophyllales > Droseraceae > Dionaea > Dionaea muscipula. The sequence goes on from JAOWBR010215058.1 coordinate 9,767, forward strand.
TGGACTACCGTATAGGGTGGCCACCGGCGGCGGGGGGCTGCTCCCCTAAGGTCGTCAGTCACTGGGTAGAAGGACTGTGGTGGTTGTCAGGCCAATGGAGCGGCGGCGGTTGGGGTTCCAGCAAGAGCTGTGGCGGTGGCTAGGGTTTGATGTGGTTTTGTTGCAACAACTGGGTGAGACTTTTGGGTTTGATGGGGTTTTGCTAGGTCTTCATATTTAGTGGCTGTGATACCATGTAGATGAAATGAATAACCTCCTTAGCCTCAAAGTGAAGCTAGATACTTTATTTATATGATGGGTACAAGATAAACAAGCCCAACCAAGCTAGCCCAACAACCTAGCCCAATATGATGAAACATGAAAAAGCACTACAAGTCCCAATACTCACAACAAAATGTAGCAAATATGTACAGCAGAAAGATAATACAAAAAGGGACTCGTCAGTGAGTCCTGCTTTTCAGAGACTTAGAGACGGCGGACGCCTTTGAGTGCTCAAGAATGTTGCCTTCAATGTCTGTCATTCCGGTCGAACAGTTGTCTGTGTGATGAGCGGGTTCCCTGGGATTGGAATCCTTCCATGCTTTAGACGTGGGGCTGAGGCTTCTGTTGTGCTCCTTCTAAATCGAAGAGGGTCCGCGACTATCTTTGGGAGGTCATCCATGTAATCTGAGCATTTCCTGTTACCCTTATACGATTTGGCTATTGAGCACTCATCACTCTTCCGTGTCGTGGTCTGAATGCGGGTGGTTGTTACGACATTTGTCATTGTCATTTTCCGCTGCAACACACGTTTCCTGGCCAAAATCAGAAGAGTGCACTTTTCCTTCGTGCAATTGGTCCTGAATGGTTTTGATCCAGGTCGATGAAGTCTTCTGTCTGCAGTGTCGTCCCTCTAGAACGTTGAATTCATCTGCTTCGATGGGCAGAAAACTCTGATGGAGTAACGATACGAACTGCTCATGCCGGGGGTGAACATGTCTTGGCTCCTTTGCGGTTCCACTAGCTTACTGTGCTCATTTGACTGCATTTTGTGCGCGATACTACCTTGAAGATGAGACACCTATTGATGGTGAACGTGTCAGACATGTGCTTGACAAAGGCTCCGGCAGTGCCTTGAACGGGTGCAGATATGGGCGAGAAATATTGTGTTGTGACTTATAATGGGCAACAACTCTGTTCTTTTTCTGGGGAGCTCGTGTGCTACTGAGGCCGGTGAAGCTGTTCATCATAAGTGCCTTGCATTAGAGAAATTTGCTAGTCAGCGATCAGGGCTCCTCTGGTTGAGCCTCTTCTTCTTTGAGGTTCAGGGTTTGGACTTCTGCTGTGATTTTTCCTAGCCAAAGAAGAGGGTCTGCATTTATCTTCAGGAGGACGCTCTTGCTGGTCGGAGGACTTGGCCTTGAGTAGTTTGTCCACTCGGCTCTTCGGCACTCTACAATCATCTGTGTTGTGTCCGCATTCCTTCTGAAGCATGCATCATCTTCTGTTGTGGCTCTATCGGGTCCTTGAGGGAGGAGGGGGCTGCTTAGCTGCACGTCGGCTCTGAAGTGCTCGACATTCATCTGTACCATGGCCGAAGCACTTATGGTAGGTGCACCATCGAGTCGGCCTTGGTTGAGGTTCAGGAGGGGGTTGCATCCTGATCGGAGTTGCTCTGATGATCGGAGACTTAGGAAATGTCTCTGGTAGCAATCTGTTGCGGAACTCAAGGAGCAATCTCATCAGTTTGTCAAATTCTTCTTGTGAGGGGGGTCATTTTGTTTTTGGGCTTGTGGATGAGAGGAATCTCCAACATCGTCGGTGGGATCGACGGAAGAGGGAGAGCGGTTGCGACGAGGGTCGAGAGGCTTCTTTGGGCGCATCGGGATCACCATGTTTATGACTTCTTATGTCAATTCCTACGGACGGAGCCAAATGTTGTACCTGGAAAATCCCGAGGGCGGTCTGCATCTAGAATTTTCCAAGGGCAGATATCGAAGTCTCGGTCCGATCGGGCTGAGATGGCTCCGGCCGGCAGAGAGGACACGGTCGGCTCGGGGGATGAGTGAAATGTGATGAAGATGATTCTGATCCCCTCCAAGGAGAATCTGAAAGCGACGAGCGAACGTCGTTAGAGGGTACCCCGAGGTGTGACCCCAAGAAGACCGTTCCGACGTTTAAGTCAATACACGTGTAAAAAATGACTGCAACTTTTGCGTTGAGGAGTACTGGATAAAAGGCAAGGAAAGGGAAAGAGAAATGAGTTGAGTGGTCGGGCGAGGAGAATCAGAATGGGCAAATGGGCGAGTTGGGCCGAGTGGGGGCAGGTGGCCGGGCAAGGTGTTGATCGGGCAGGGTGGCTGGTCGGCTGCTGGGCCGGGGCGTCCGGGTAGGGTGCTCGGCCGGTCTAGAGAGAGAAGAAGAAGGGAAATGAGAGAGGGGAGAGGGGCATTCATCGGGAAGGAAGTTGGCTATTTACAATTTTGTCACGGGATCTTCGAAAAGCCCGTTTGAGCTCACCTGAGCTCCAATTGACGAACGGTCAGCAGCTGGACGCTGCTGACAAAGTCGGGTATCTTTTGACATGGGTTCGGTTGTGTTTGACCAGGGTTGATCGTGTAGGGTTGATCGGGCAGAGCATGGCCGGACAGAGCTTGGCTGGGCAAAGCATTGTCAGGCAGGGTTGAACCGGAGAAAAATCTCGTTTTGCTCGGTCCAATCTCGGAACCTTTGTCCACGTACAGGAGGGGAAAATCTCCGTACATCACTCATCATTCAGAATTTTAAGTGCATCTGGATTGTTATGTTCCTTGGGATGGCGAACTTTTTTTTTGTCATCTTGATGGCCTTTATTCCTCAGAAACAATCAGGGCTGAGTGTCAGTATGATCATGCAGCATATGCAAAATGCCACTCAAACACGTTATGTTCAATCCTCTCTTTTCCTTCGTATAAGAATTTTGTAGGTGTTTGGTGATTAGATTTGGAAGGATATATGTTGTGAATGGGCTGTAATTAAGCTTCAGAATTTTTGACATTTGTTTTTGGATTCTGGGGAAATTCATTTTGGTGGTCTCCTTTTTTCCCGCTTCAGAAGACTTAGCCCTTATGGCTGAAGTTACCAGCATATGTTTCTTACAAGCAGGTTTCTGAGCCTAAAGATGCATTCTTGTTTGGGCTGATGTGGATAATTTGTGTTAGGTAAAGATATAGTTAGGTGGTGTCATGCAAAGGTGGGTTTTGTTGGTATAAGACTGGAATGTTGTCATTGCGCCTGATAAATCTAAATATGCTAAGATCATGCTTCTTAAACCCCTCCAAACCAGATGGTGACTCTAGAGACTCGGGTTGTAAGGTTGTGATGTGTTTTCTTCATGCTTTCATATCCACAGTTCATAACTAGAATTTCACTTGCCCTTCCCTCTTTTCTCTCTCTCTCTTTTTGTGACTGTTTGTATCCAGTGAGTACAAAGTCTTGATTGCTTTGGAAAAAAATAAAAATAAAAAATCAGAACTCATGGTATGACGCAACCCTTACAAAAAACGTTATCACTTGTGGTAAGAGTCCTGGTAGAAGACGGAAGCTGATTTTGCATGGGTCCAAGATCACATCATGTGCTGAATATGGGGGCAACAAGATTTAAACTTGTGACCTCTAGGTCATAGCTTGCACTTATACTATGAAGATGAACAACTCTACCAAAATGCAAAGCTTATGGTAACAGACCCATGAAATGATTGTAATCTTGAACACTTCCACCCATATGAAAATCTTAAGGCAGCCTGGCCCTGCACACATGATTCATCATTCTAGGTTAATGAACATGTTTTCGATGAGGTTAAAATCATCCAGTAGTCTACAGAAAGTAGTGCTCGAAGGTATTGTTCAAAATGAGTTCTAGTGTTTCATCCTGCCTAACTTTAAATGATGGGGATATGTCTTTCTAGATCCTACTTATCATGATATCCGGTTTAAAATTGGATTCTTGGCCTTTGAAGCCAAAAAGACTAGTAGAATGGAATGGACCAGCAGGCTCCAAAATGCATGTGCTCTATAATGGAATGTGAAACATATTGTCTCACAGACTTTTGCGTTTGTATTTTTTTTGAAGGGCAAAGCAAATATATACCAGTCAGTAAACAGACAAGCCTTTGCAACAAAATCTGCTATCAAAATCAGAAAAGTCTAAGGCAAGAAAACTTAGATAAAAAAGGAGGACAATTTGGAAAAAGAGAATTCATAGTGGAAAACACATGCATTAATCTTCCTAATGATAGCCTCGGGCTCCAAAGAGATCCCCTCAAACTGCACCACATTCCTTGCCTGACAAAGATGTAAATGTTCAAGGATAGTTGTATCCTTAAATGGGCTGAACATTCTCTTCATCATTTTGCAAATTTACTACTGAATCTATTGATTTCCACAGACTGGACACGCCTTAAAATTGCAGCAGTAGTTCAAATCAATTAAGGTCTATGGGGGCTATATTGAGCCTCAACAGCTCCAGATCTTCAAGTGACCATTACAGTGAACCACAGTCCAACTGCAAGCGGCAAAGGATGGCGTCTAGCTGCTGGGGGGCCAAGGATAGGCTAATCCCATGTCTTCCAAATGAGCTATCACTCCAAATACTTGCTAGAATACCTAGAGTCCACTATTTGGAATTAAAATTGGTTTCACGGGGATGGAAGGCTGCCATGACAAGTCCTGAACTACATAGCTGGAGAAGAGAACTTAAAACCACGGAGGAGTGGCTCTTCATACTGTCTCGAGTGGATGGAAGGCTTTTGTGGCATGCTTTGGATCCAATTTCACAAAAATGGCAGAACTTGCCGCCAATGCCCTTTGATCCCATTGAATGTGGACCTTGGAAAAGCTTGGCCATCCAGCACGCATGGAGCATGTTGGGATCAAGTTTAAAAATAATTGATGTCGTAAGAGGCTGGCTTGGAAGAGGTGGTCACGCCGTTGACAAGATGCGGTTTTCCGGTTGCTCTACCGGCGCTGTAAATGGATGCCTCTATGTTCTTGGGGGACTATCTAGAACTTCTGTAGTAAGTTGTGTCTGGCGCTATGATCCGGTTCTAAATGCTTGGTCTGAAGTATGCCCCATGACAACAGGTAGAGCTTATAGCAAGACTGGAGTACTAGGAAACAAACTCTATGTCGTTGGAGGTGTCAACTATGGTGGAAATGGTCTAAATCCCCTTCAATCTGCTGAAGTATTTGATCCCGAGACAGGTCTGTGGTCGGATGTTCCCAGTATGCCATTTTCAAAGGCTCAAATCCTGCCCACTAACTTTCTGGCAGATTTGCTCCAGCCAATTGCAACAGGATTGACCAGCTACAGAGGGAAACTCTATGTCCCTCAGAGTCTGTACCGGTGGCCTTTCTTTGTTGATGCTGGGGGAGAAGTATATGATCCTGAAACAAATTCATGGATTGAGATGCCCATTGGAATGGGTGAGGGCTGGCCCGCAAAGCAGGCAGGAACTAAAGTAAGTGCCATCGTCGAGGATGAATTGTATGCACTGGATCCTTCTGGTTCCATGGACAGTGCTAAGCTTAGAGTTTATGATTCTGAAGACGATTCTTGGAAGGTTGTCCCAGGAGAAGTTCCTATACTCGATGATGTTGAAGCTGAATCTCCATATTTACTCTCTGGTTTTCGGGGCAAGCTCCACGTGATAACTAAGGACTCAAATCATGACGTTACTGTTCTGCAAGCTGACGCACAAAATCATTTAGCGTCGTTGCCATGTGATGCTTTGTCTTCTCTGCCGAGGCCCTGCCATAAACATTATGTTGCACTAGATGAATCTGAATCTGGTATATGGAGAGTAATTGCGAGAAGAAAAGCTAGAACTACTGAATTGGTTGGTTGTCAGATCCTTGATGTCTGATTTTAACTACCTTGATGGGATTCTCCAGATTCCAATATTGCTTCTGCATCTTCTTGGTATGATCAGCCTTGACCTTGTTAAAACTTTTGTATTTTTGATGATCATGGTTCATTTCTAGCTCGCCATCCTTGAAATCATAATCTTTCCAGCGCCCAGACTTATAAATGTAAGTTGGGCAAGGGCAGACGTTTGCTTTGGCGAAGACTTTCCCTATTGGCTTCTTCAGGTTAATGCTTATTGTGGAGTGGAGAAGCTTTGTCTGGACAATGAAACAACTATATGACAAAGCAATTGTATTGCACTTGTATGTGAGATGTACAAATGTGTAGGAAATTAAAGAACGTTAAGAATCATATATACTTTGTGTTCATATCTAGAACTTGAACTAGAGCTGGAACCAAAACTACTTGCGAGTGCAGGATTACTCGAACCGCTTTCTTTTGTTCAATGGATGCTCACTAATGCAAGCTCCACTTGACAGTAGTTAGCTTGATTGAGATCTTAGAATTGGGAGCCGATCGGAGAACCGGCCCAAAGGAAACAGTCACAGGTTTGATTTATAATCGTCGCTCAATTACTAAGGAGTAATACATATTTTGATTATAGTTACATGCAAGCCCGTGCATTGCACCAGCTAGTATTAGTATGATAATGTATATTGTTCTCGTGTTAATATCTTTATAACCATGTCTTGTTTCTTAGAATCTGGAGGTAGCTGAGGAGCCTGAGGCCTTGAGCTGTCGGCGATTAGCCCAGATCATAAGGGGCGGGGCCGAGGCTCATCATCCCGGCTTTTCCTCCATCGACAATTAATGGGGTCATCCCATCCGCATAAGGATCCGTCTTCATCCAATGTGATAATTAATTGCTAGCAGGTCCCTTGTCTTTTTGGGTATGTAGATAGTATGCACGTAGTGTCAGCTAAGGCAATTGCAATAATAAGATAGTCTAACTGATTTTATGAGACATCCAACAAAGATCATTGGTTGAAATCTTCGAAGATACATGTGTTATCAATAAAGTTGACCTCCTCCTACCGGTTGACTTGTTAATTGGATTAATCAGTTGACCGTAATGATAAGAGAGTGTTGTGTGTCTCGAGGTTTAACCTGTTCATCTAGCCGCCCGTCGGTACAGAAAACGAAAATATGACGCACACAACCACAAGGTACAAAAGTTTGCAAAAGGGTTTTAAATGGCAAAAAAAAGTTGTTGAGAAACCCTGAGTTAGACTCAGCCACTCACCTGCGTCGGGGGTCGTGTATTCTTCGACCGTGCATGCACATGCATTTTATTTTGAATTTTAAAGCAATTGGGCAAATGTTAAGGGACCTACTGGAGGCACATTAAATCAAATGATAGTAGACAATCGTTTCTATGGAGAAAAAAGGGATAATATATTACTGTTTTATTATTTTTTAAAAAAATTTTAAACATCAAATATGGTAGTATATTACCGTAAATAATAAAATTTACAGTAGTATACTACCGTTTCAATACAATATATATGGTATTATATTACCGTATACAATATTTAAAAATAAAATTATAAATGATTAATTATATTAATAGCACTCCTCTACATTGCAAATGAATGCTAATTACGAACAATAAATAGTGCATTTCATAAGCGTAAACTCAATTCATACTTTTCTCACTACAAAAAATAACCGATTTTGCGACGGCGACTTTCTGTCGCAATTCCGTCGCAATGTAGTTTTCCGTCGCAATTCCGTAGCTGACTACGTCACAAAAAAACGGGGTCGCTAATTTGCGACGGATTTCGAAATTCCGTCGTAGATCTGCGACGGATTTAATATTACGTCGCAATACAGTCGCAGAATTACGTGGGAGATTTACTTTTTCCCGGGTAAAACTATGCGACGTATCTGCGACGGAAGAGCATTTCCGTCGCAAATCTGCGAGGGATTCCGTCGCATAAAAGCTCAATCAAAATAAAGACACTGCGACGGCAACCGTCGCAGATACGTCGCATAAATGCATTTTTCTGTAGAATCTGAAAAACGTTCTGCGACGGAATTTTCGTCGCAGAACCGTCGCTGTGCCGTCGCAGACATCTGTCATCTGCACCAGAAAATCTGGTTTCTGGTGCAGCCCCCTGCAAAACCAAAA
>JAOWBR010215169.1:0-17780 GCA_028571145.1 Dionaea muscipula
TGGGTGGGGGATTAAATGCACATTTTAATCTCAAAAATACACGGTAACCATCCCGAAAAATTAAAAGTATTTTCGTAAAATCTCATAATAAAATTTAAAATCAATAAAATGCACACCACGGGTCATCTTACCCAAAACCACCCGGTCCGTCAAACTCGACTTGGACCGACTTATAAAACAAACCACCCGGACCAATCGGAGAAAAACAGGACGGGGCGCTACATGTTGTCCGACCCGACCCTTATTTTTTAGGCCAGCCCAAATCGGTGGCCCAATTCCAGAATCCTCTGATCGAATGTTGGACTTCCCAATAGCAATGGGCATATGTGCCTTCGGGTCGCACAGCCAAACCACTGGAACTAACAGTCCATTTAATGAACTAATGGCATCAACCCCCAAGAGCCATCCTGTTGCTCTATGAAAAGGAGAGGAGGCTGCTATGCTCGAGATACCTACAACATGCAGAACACACACCAACCGATTTTGGACAGAAAGCACGACCCTTTCTTCTTCCTCCCTCTGTTTTCCTTGAGAGAGAAATACTACCCAGTTTATTCACTAGTAACTGAAGGGCGTGGTCCAGCTCCGTTCAGTGAAGCCAAGTGCTACTTTAACCTGGGAGGTTCGCTGTCGAAATCCTTGGCATCCACCTGCGGGTAAGGAGGCATATTGATCCTTATTGAGATCTGTTTACTACTAGATGAATGGCTAGGATTCATCCGACGGTTGAGATGTACGGATTACTAATCTCTATAAATAAGGAAGCGATTAATTGGTTGTAAAATAAGTGTACTGAACACACGAGTCAGTTGAAAAATATACAACAATTGTTTTTCACTTTAAACTACTGGCTCTTTTACCAGCGACTAGATCTTCCCTCCTTTTCACAACAGACTTGCTGATTTCTACATGGTATCAGAGCATTAGGGTTCGTTCATCGATCTTTGGTCTTCTCGATCGATACCCTGGTTGCTCAGCCTCTTCTTCTGGTTCCTTTGGTCCCTGTTTTCATGGCAGAAACTAGATCAGCTTCAGCAACTACGTCTGCAGGATTAGGTTTGGGAAGCAGTGCTCACAACGATCCAATGTTTATTGGAAGTTCAGACTCCCCAGCCATGGCTATCATCAATACTCTATTCAACGGAACCAATTTCTTGAGTTGGAGTATTTCGGTCAAGATGTTTCTTGGCTCCTAGATCAAATTAGCTTCATAGATGGATCTTGTGGTAAACCTTCTGCGAATTCACCCAATCTTCAACAATGGATTCGTGCTTATTACATGGTTAGATGTTGGTTGTTGAATTCACTAGTTTCAGAGTTAGCTCAGTCCTTCATCTACACAAAGTTTGCGAAGGAGCTCTAGGATGAAATTTCAGAGAGGTTTGACCAAAGCAATGGTCCTCTAATCTATCAAATTCAACGAGATCTTGCTTCATTCACATACGGTAATGCTTCCATTGCAACATATTATTCACGGTTGAAGAGGTTCTGGGATGAATTAAGCAATCTCAATGAGATACTGGTTTGTTCGTGTGGAAGTAGTTGTGCGTGTCGTATAGTTGAGAAATTTCTGGATATTGATTCAAGGAACAAACTAATGCAATTTTTGATGGGCTTGGATGATGTATATGATACAGTAAGAAGTAATATTCTGTTAATGGATCCCCTTCCTACTATTAATAAGGCTTTCTACATTCTTCAAAAAGTAGAGCAGCAGAAGCAGATCTCTTCTTCGTAGGTCACAGAAAACTCAGTTGCTTTTCTGGCCATCAAACAGGCACATAAGAAAGGGGTTGCTACCTTTGATAACAGAAAGGGGAAAGGTTTTTCTAAAAGGCATTGTGATCATTTCAAAGAAGAGGGACATTCTGTAGACCAATGTTTTGAGATCATTGGTTACCCAAATTCGTACAAGGGGAAAAGGGGTAAAAGACAGTCTGTTGGTTGCAAATTTGTTGCACAAGTTACTGCACAGGCTGGTACAAGGAGCACGAAAGCTGTAGGAGAGACTTGTGATACTTCTTTTACCCCCTTTGATTCAGAAGAAAAGGGGGCAGTTGATCCCAGCTTAGTTTCAGATGTGTGCCAACAATTGATGAAAATGTTTAAGAAGTCCGGATCAGGCATTACCTCTGCTGGTAACTCTTTTATTTTTTCCCAAGCATTGTCATGCATTCATGCTAGCATTTCTATCTTACCCGAGTTGCAGTGGATTGTAGATACGGGGGCTATTGATCATATGAGCCCTTTCTCCCATTTGTTCATTGAAACTACACCATTGTCGCACCCTCTACAGGTGTTACTTCCTGATGGATCCACCAAGACTGTTTATGTTGTTGGCCGGGTTGAATTGACACCCTCTTTAATTCTGGATAGGGTTCTATATGTTCCTGGTTTTAAGCATAATTTGCATTCCATTGGCAGATTGGCTGAAGCATTGAAATTGTTCGTCATCTTTCATCCTGATCACTGCTTATTTTAGGACCTTACCACTAGAAAGACTCTCGTTGTTGGGCAATATTTTGGTGGTTTATATACCATTATTGCAGATCATGCGGGAAGTTCAATTGTTGCAAAGAAATGTACAGCTGTAGGTGATACAAGAGGGTCATCGTCAGATTCTTCCATTGTTGCTATTGCGAAGAACCTTAGTAGTTGTTCATCTGATTTTGAGTTGTTACATGCTCGAATAGGTCATTTTTCTTTGTCAAAAATGTTACATATTCCGGATTGCAATCATTCACACCTGGATAGTTTTTTTGTGATACTTGTGCTATGTGCAAGCAACATCGACTACCTTTCCCACAGCATAATAAAAGAGCACGTTTTCCTTTTGAGCTTGTCCATATGGATCTATGGGGACCGTATCGTCTCCAATCCGTGACTGGAGCTAAATATTTTTTTACTATTGTGGATGATCATACGAGAGCCACCTGGACGTTTCTCTTATCCAATAAGGTTCAGGTTAGCAAGACATTCATTTCAATCATTCGCTATCTTCAGAATCACTATCATACTATACCGCGATTTCTCCGCACTAACAATCGGACAGAGTTTAATGACTGCTGTGAGTTCTTGATGCACCATGGGATCATCCATCAACGGTCTATGCCATACACTCGGCAGCAAAATGGGGTTGTTGAAAGGAAACATCGACATCTTCTTGACACGGCTCGATCCCATCGATTTCATGCTAATTTGCCTAAGGAGCTATGGGGTGAGTGTATTCTTGCTGCTACATATTTGATCAACCGAATGCCAATGGAAATTTTGGATTGGAAATCTCCTTATGAAGTTTTACATGGACATTCTCCTTCCTATGATCACTTGCGCATTTTCAGCTATTTATGCTATGCTGCCGCACTTGGTGTCTCGCGGGACATGTTTGATCCTCGGGATCACCGATGTATCTTTGTTGGTTATCTCGCCGAGAAAAACGGGTACAAGCTTTTTTCATTGGATTCTCATAAAATCATATGTAGCCGAGATGTTTGCTTCCATGAAAATATATTTCTCTGCAAGAAAGGTTCCTTTCCTTCTTCATCAATAGGAGGTATTTCCTTGCCCATGTTTCCCCTTGAAGAAGTGGATATTCTGGATAAATCAGAGTTTGTTCACCCTTTGGCTACTCCTTCTTGCCCAATGGATTCCAATGAAGGGAGTCTTCCAGCAGTTATTCCTCAAGAAGCAGACAACAGTGATCAATCTTTTCCTCACTCCAGTGAAGAACGTTTGGCAACAACTATTCCTATTCCATCGGTTATTCAGGAAGTAAACAATGGCGATAATTTTTTTCCTTCTTCTACCCCGTCTGGTATTGAACTTTCCTCTTCTACAATTGTTCCATCCCAAGTTGTTTTGAGCCGGTCCAATAGAACAATTTCAAAACCCGAATGGCTTGCTGGCTTTGTCAATTCAGTGCAAGTTCCCTTTGTGGCATCAGTTACTACACATGTTCCTTTCACTAATTGTGTTTCTATGGACAGTGATTATCCACTGTTTGACATGCATGATGACACTATTCTAATTAGTCATCCATCCTTCTTAGCAAATATCTGTGTTGAACATGAGCCAAAAGAGTTTCAGTAAGCTCAAACAGATCCTCGTTAGGTTGATGCCATGGCCAAAGAAATCCAAGCTTTGGAAAGTAATCATACCTGGGATATGGTTGAGTTGCCAAAGGGAAAGAATCCAATTGCCTCTAAATGGGTCTACAAGATTAAATATCATCCTCATGGGACAATCGAGAGGTTCAAAGCTTGGCTTGTTGCTAAAGGTTTCAACCAAGTTAAGGGGCGTGATTATAAACATACTTTTTCTCCCGTTGCTAAGTTAGCTACGGTAAGAGTTCTTATAGCTTTGGCTACGGCCCGAGGGTGGCCGCTTCACCAACTAGATATTAATAATATTTTTTTACATGGCTACTTGGATGAGAAAGTGTATATGTTGCCTCCAGAAGGATATGCTCAAGACAAGTCGGGTCTTGTTTATAAGTTGAAGCGTTCCTTATTTGGGTTGAAGCAAGCTTCATTGCAATGGAACATTGCTTTTACTCAGTTTCTCTTAAAGTTGGGTTTTACCTAGTCAAAGCATGACTATTCTTTATTTACCAAGTCTGTCGGGGACAAGTTCACTGGAGCCTTGGTGTACATTGATGATGTGCTACTTACTGGCACTTGCGAAGAGGAGATTGTTGCTACAAAGATGACTCTTGATTCTGAATTTACTATCAAAGACCAAGGCCATGCAAAGTATTTCTTGGGCATTGAACTTTGTCGGACTGCACAAGGAGTTTTTTTGCACCAGAGCAAATACATTCAAGATATTCTTGACAGCATTGATGCTTCTGACTTACAAAATGCTCCTTTGCCTTTGCCTCAAGGTCTTAAACTCGCAGCTAATATTGGAGAAGTTATTACTGATCCAGAATTCTATAGGCAATTGGTTGGGCAATTACTTTATCTAACCATGACACGGCCAGACATGTCTTATGTCGTACATCATCTTAGTCAGTTTTTGTCATCCCCACGGCAGCCCCATATGGTTGCCATCAAGCATCTCCTTGGTTATCTCCGCGACACTGCCTAAAAAGGGCTTTTTTATCCTGTTCAAACCTCTCTCAAGGTCACTGGCTTCTCCGACGCGGATTGGGCTGCTTGTTTGGTCACTCGACGATCTCTTACAGGTTGTTGTATTTTCTTGGGGCATTCCTTAGTTTCTTGGAAAATAAAGAAACAGGTCACGGTTTCTAGATCATCGGCTGAGGCCGATTATCGTAGCATGGCAGCTACTACCTTGGAGCTTTTGTGGTTGAGTTATCTCCTTCATGATCTTTGTGTTCCTGTTCACCTACCTATTACCCTTTTTTGTGATAATAAGGTTGCTCAGCATCTTGCCGCTAATCCGTGCTTTCACGAGCGCACCAAGCACTTTGAGATAGATTGTCATTTCACCCGTGATACGATTCAAGATGGTTTTCTCTAGACTTCGTTTGTTCCTTCTCATCTACAACTTGCCGATGTCATGACTAAAGCCTTGGGTTCCCACTAGCATCGTTTTTTAGTTGGCAAGTTGGGTTTGCATGTCCTTCCAACTTGAGGAGAGGGTATTGAGATCTGTTTACTACTAGATAAATGGCTAGGATTCATCCAACGGTTGAGATGTACAGATTACTAATCTCTATAAATAAGGTAGCTATTAGTTTGTTGTAACATAAGTGTACTGAACACACGAGTCAGTCGAAAAATATACAACAATTGTTTTTCACTTTGAACTACTGGCTCCTTTACCAGCGACTAGTCCGTCCCTCCTTTTCACAACAGACTTGCTGATTTCTTTCTTCTGTTTCTGTTTTGAACTAAGCTGTAGGATTGTTTATGTAACCAGAAGTACAATAATGTAATTGAATTCCTTTTTCTACTCATTTGAGATTATTGTATATCTACTATATTTCTATATATATATATGATTGATTAATCTTCTGCCAAATTTTATGTGATAGTATAGCTATCCTAACAATGTGGCGGCAAATCCAGATCTAGATCTACAGGAGGTCTCCGCAAATATAGTGTGTCACGAGCTAGGGGGTTGTTGGTTCAAGATGGAGATCTTCGGCGAGATGGTGGACAGTCGCCCATGATCCTATGGGGTTTTAGGTGAGGGAGAGCGGAGGAGAGATTTGGGGGTTTCCAAACAGAGAAAAGGGTGAGAGCCATATTTTTCGCGGTATAATTGCCAAACCACAGAGGAGAGTCAACCCCCAATTGTGATTGAGCGATTTTTTACTGTTTTTGTTAAGCGAAATCCGAGTCTTTCATTGCTTAGAAATCTAACCGGATAGCGAGGTCCGTAAACTGTATCGGAATGGACGCCTGCAACTGTATATACATCTCTAATTTACGTACAACATCAATTGTTCCTTTTTATTTTCCTCTCAATTTTATGTTAAATATTTTATTTTATTTTCCAATTATTTTATCTTTTTCTAATCAAATACACTAACGGCATTCTGGGACCAAACTGGATCAAAATGGGCCAGAAATCCTCTGTTCTAAATTTTTGTTTCATTTTTCTATTTCACACCCCATTGAATGACACATAGATAATTAAATAAATACACTAATTACTCTATTCTAATTAAGTTAACTCTAGTCACTTTCATTTTATTTTACAAAAACTAATTAACATTAAACAACTCTAAACCCCTCATCTCTCCATCTCCCTTTTTTTTAATTCTAGATTCTCCAATTTTTTTTTAACAAATTAACATTAATCGGGGAGGATATTTTGACACATCCAATTACACATTCAATTACACCGAATATCTGTCGTTTGATTTGCCCCCTTGAACGACTCAAATGTCCCCTTAGAGTTTTTTTGTTTTTTTTCCTTTTTTCTTTTTTTTCTTGTTTTTTTAATAATATTTTAAAAATTCTATCTATTCATCTGGGCTATTCAATAGAGTAAATTCAACGATAAATATCCAATCTAATTAAATGTGTAATTTGATGTGTCAGAATAACTCACTCGAACATTAATAGATTTTTTTATGTTCCTAATTCCGAATTATATTTTTGATAAATATTAACATTATAAAAAAATCAAATTACTAAATGTTAGCATTAAAAATATATAATTTTTTTTAGTTTTATATTTCGGAAAGATTAATTAATCGTGTGAAATCGTATCCGAATATCAGAATCAATCCGAATGTTTAAGGAGTGTGAGGCCTTTCCGCTATATTTTGAGTTAAAATTCTATTCTAGATATAATGTTCAGATATTTCGGACAAATTTTTCTATGTAGATTAATCAATTTTCAGCGCATTGATACTCATATTCAGATACGATTTCACGTGAATAAATACGATTAATCAATCTTTTTGAAATATAAAATTAAAAATTTATGTATTTTTAATGCTATCTTTTAGTAATGTGATTTTTTGAAATATTAATATTAATATTTATCAAAAATATTTTTCGGAATCAGGAACATTAAAAAATTTATTAATGTTAACTTGTTAAAAAAAAATTCGAGAATCTACAATTAAAAAAAAAGGGAGGAATAGGAAGATGAGAGGTTTAGAGTAGTTTAATATTAATTAGTGTTTATAAAATAAAATTAAATTTATTATGGTTAACTTTATTAGAATAGAGTTAGTATATTAATTTAATTATTTATGTGTCATTCAATGGGGGTGTGGAGCATAGAAGTAGAGTGGAATTTGGAGTGACCAATTTTGGCCATCAAAATCTGGAGGACAAAATTTTATTTCCGAATTATATATACTGGCAGAAGGCTCATAGGCTCCTAAGCTAGCTCGTCCTGTTTCCCATTTCATCGACAGCTTCCATTCCATCTTTAAAAAAAAACGGAAAATTCCAGTTCCAGCCAAAAAAGAAAGAAAACGAGACCATTGCTGAGCATGGTTGTGGTCCTCCTTGCTTCTTAATTGTATCCTCTTCTTCTTCTTCTTCTGTTTGTTTGTCGATCTGTCCCTCCTTTTTTCTCATTCTGATCTTTTCACAACATTTCGTGTCGTATAGTGACTTCATCTCCATCCTCACACTGTTTTTCCTTCTCTCTTTTGGGCATCTACCAGCTCCTGCAGTAATAAATATATCTTGCATCTTCCATCCCTTAATGCAAGCTTTGTCTTGTCCACCTGTTAAAACCATCATTAATACATGTGCCATTGGCATATATAATTAAATTAAACTGATTTGTGTCCGAGTAGTACTAGTCAAGGTGGTGCAGGAACCCAAAGCTAGCTCTCTCCTGGAAATGGAATATTATTGCTGCAGATCTCTCTCTAAGTATCCTGATCCTGTCATTAACAATATATTAGCACCCTGCCAAGTAAATGATCAACAGAAGCAAAGAGAAGAATTAAGAAAAAGGAAAAGGAAAGAGTTTGTTGATCAAATGATAATTATTAATTACCTGGAAGTGATCTGCAGTGGTGGAGAAGGCTTGGGTGGAGGAGCAATCATCTACAAAGCTCGCCTTGATTGATTCTTGCTTCACCTTTATGTTGCTGAAGAGAGGCCTAGAGCTAGCAGTATCATCATCAAGGACCGACGACCACGACAACCACGATTGTTGGGATGGCTTCTTCTGACGACGACGTCCTTTTGTTTTCATCCTCTTGCCACCACCTCCACCAGCAGCACTACTGCTGCTGTTGCTAATACTATTTGCAGTGGGCTTATAATTAGTTGTTGTATCAATATTATTGTAGTAGTATCCATCATCGTCAGCGTAGCAGCAGACCCCGTCGTTGTTTAAATCGGCCACCTGGAAATGATGCAGGTCGTCATGTGGAGGGCCAGAGGAAGCATCAG
Organism: Dionaea muscipula; assembly: GCA_028571145.1. NCBI lineage: Eukaryota > Viridiplantae > Streptophyta > Magnoliopsida > Caryophyllales > Droseraceae > Dionaea > Dionaea muscipula. The sequence continues at coordinate 8,844 of JAOWBR010215169.1, forward strand.
AGAGCATCGACATGTCCTCCTCCTCCGGATCCCGCTGCACCGCCGTTTTGGTGCACGCCGGCTTGGAATGATTAAACCGCGGTGGCAGGGATGATGAGGAGGGATATTGGTATTGCGAGTGGTCAAGGTAGAGTGTCCACCCAGACTCAGACACGCACCCACTGCTGATCAGCTGATCATTAGCTGAATGACCAAACCCCAGCTCGTAATTCATATCCCGGGGTTGGTATTTTTCGTTCTTCTTGTTGGGTTTTTTGCTGTGTGGGAAAAGCAAAAGCAAGCTATGTGATGTGCTTCTACAACAATGTCCTTGCTCTCCAAGGTGCAAGGAGGAAAGTTAGTGGTGAGAATGAGAGGGAGAGGGAGAGCAAGAGTGAATGAAATCTTATAGCCAGTAGAATTTTATTCTTGTTTTTCTTTAATTTCTCTAAAAAAATTTCTTTTCTTTTCTTTTTGTTTTGTTTAGGGGTCAGTTGGTCTGCACATATGATCACATGGGTAGACAGCGAGGCGAAACAGAGTACGTCCGTCGTCGTCTTAAACAAAAGGAGCGTGGGGTACTGTCAGACAAGACAACGTTTAAGACGAGTATAAATTTTGAATCCAAGACAGTTATAAATAAAACCGCGTGTTATCTCCTATATATATTATACCGTGTCGTTGTCATGGTGAATATTATTATAATTTCGTTCAATCTCATAAAATTATTTATCCTCGTATTCGAATCGTGTCATGTCCATATCCGTATTTATACCCATACGTGTGTCATATCATGCACTTTATATAATTTTTTAATAAAAAAAAGAATAAAAATTATATCAATATTAAACTCATATTGATCCTCGTAAAAAATATGAATTTTCATCATAATATTTATATATTTAATAAATGATATAATGAGATATGAAAGAAAAATAACTAATGAGTTGTATAATATTATGTGATGTGAAAGAGAGAGGGCGAAGAAAGGAGGAGAAAAAGGAGGAGGAGAATGAGAACGAATTGATTACCAACCAATGAGAATGGTTCTTTTCGCCATGTAGGACAAATGAGAAAGGGATAAATTCAAATTGTGTTGTGATTTATTATATAAATATATACTAAATATTACCCGTGGTTTCGACACGATGAACACTTTTTTCTTTGAATCAGTTAAAGTATAGATTAATAAATTTTAAAAAAATATATAAAAATAATTATTCTCTCTCCTTTCCTCTTTCCTTCTTTTTTCTCTTTTCTCCCTCTCGCTCTCCTTTTCCCTCTCCCCTCCCCCTAGAATAAAGTTGACCTATACAAATATAAAAATCATTCGGATTTATATAATAGATATCAATGCAAAAATCTTATAATGGTTGACGCATATTTTACCAAACAACCAAATCTAAATTCCACTTTCCTTGAAATTTTTAGATTTGAAAAACCTAGATGTATTTTTCACATATACATAAAAAAACGAGGGGACAAAGAGTAAGAGGGGTAGTGAATAAAAAAAAATACATGTTTGGTATTCGATTAGCATCGACCTACGAGTAAGAGGAGAAGATATGCGCACAGAAGATGAGCTGAGAGAAGAGGAGAGAAGCTGCAGAGGAGAGGGAGATGCACACTCTCCGTATTATTTTTCGTCTATTAGTGTCACTAATAGATGAAAAACAGTACGGAGAAGAAATACAACCATTGAGTGGATCATAATGGCCGCCGAAATCAATAATATATTTTGATAAAATATTTTGCAAAATTAAATTTTAAAAGACTCAAAATTAGCTTATTGAAATGAAATATTTTAACTCCATGATAAATTATGCAGATAGTAACTCAAAATGACATGCACTCCAGTTGCTTTTAGGTTTCACTTTTTTTTTTGTTTACTTTTATCAGATATGAGAAAATAAAAGGAATAAAAAATACCCTAACAAAATATTCTCAACAGCTGTATGTACGGAATTAGAAGAAGAACAAGAAAGTCCTTCAACGTGCCTACTGCCTACCAAGAGCCATGGGAGCACTGCTATGTAGCCCGATTTGCATCCCGTCCCGTCTGCAACCATGTTACGCGTCCCCAATTTATACAAGATAGTGTATTTTATTAATTTTTTTTTATTTGCTGGTTAAAAAAATTTTTAAGTGTCTAAAATATTCGATTCATTTTCATGAATTGAGTCGTGTTCAAAAATACGGTTAAAAATAATATTAAAAAACAGTACAAAAAACAGCATCTAAAAATTGTGTCAAAAACAATGTTCAAAAAAAAAATCAAAAGTAGGATCTAAAAATAGTGTCAAAAATAAAGTTTAAAATTACCCAACTCACTTTGATCGATTGAGCAGTTATTTTTTATTATTTTTTTTTTCACCTAAATAAAATTAAAAAAAAAAAGCAAACAAAAATACTAAACTACACACCCAACTCACACATGTGAGTTGGGTCGTGTATAAAATCGGGGAAGGCTCCCAATTTCGTCCAGTCTAGGATCTCACACGTGAGTGCATGTACGAAGGCCACATCAGGGGTGGGGGAGGAGGAGGGGAGGAGAGGAGAGGGTGGAGTTGTATGTCGGAGCAGGACGCGCTGCGGGATGTGGGATGGACTGCCGAGCATTATTGGAACCCATGAGCTTACCGCTAGCTAGTTGATCAAATTAGCCTGGAATTTGGATCTTTCCTCACGAGGTCACCCGTCACAACGGGGGGGAATTCAACTACTTAATTATTTCTCCCAGACGAGTCAAGCTAGTGCCCGCTGTAGCCTCGAATTGGGGGTATGATATTCATAATCATTGATTAATTTTATGCAGTAAAATATTGCTATTAACTTTTTATATTGAATCGATGGTTTTCCATTCTCATTCTCACGGCTCACCCAATGTTTGTAAAATGGAAGAGTATATCTATTAGTTATCTTGAAGTATTTTCAACAAAACTCTATCCTATCTTGAAGTATTTTCCAATCTCATTCTCACGGTCAATTAAGTGAGCTTTTACTTTTCTCTCTCTCTTCTTATCCTCTTTTCTGTTTTGTCTACCCACTAAAATTAAATGAGCTTTTATTTTTTTCTCTCCTTTATCGACTTTTTTTGTCCTCTCTTTTTTTTTTTTTTATGATACTTTTCTCTTATCTTTCTCTTCGTTTTCAGTCCATAAGTGAGTTCATAAACTTATAAACTAACTTAAAAATTTTTAAGTTATGAATTAACTTATTGAGTCAATTGTAGTAAATTTTTTCACTTTTAGTTAATAAACTTTTATGGGCTGACACTATGGTGTATGGACTAAGATAGTGTGTTCACTGGCACTATGAATTAAGATAGTATAACAATTTAGCTTAAATTTTAGATTGAGATGCATATTTGACAAATGTTTATGTGATTTTCTTATTGCGAACTGTCAAATCTAAATCTGGTCTCGAATGTAGACCTTTAGGTTTAGTTTTAAACCTTCAATAATTATCTCCGAAACCCTAATAGGCATAGAGACTTTCTATTTTACTCGAAAATTTATACAATTTTTAACACGATTTTCCTCTTTTAAATTTTTTTTTATATTTTTTCATCCACTTTTCCACTCTCTCTATCATAATGTGTAGATCTCATATTCAAAAAGTGAAAAATCGTAATAAAAATTGTGCAAACTTTTTATTTCTAGTACACAAAAAAATTTTCAATAGACACGAGAGCATCCACATTGGATGACTTAGTAGAACTTTAATGTCTAATATTAACTAGCTAAGTTGTAAAATTTATTTTAATCTCTATATTATATATGTTAAGTTATCTTTTAATTTTATCAGATGTTAAAATTTCTATTAACTGTGGCCAGTGTTTTAGCCAGTCAAATGACATTTTTCATGAAAAAAAATATTAAATTAGAAGAGCATGAAATTGAATTAAAAAAAATAAAAATAGATATAATTAATAAAATAGAAGAGTGTTAAATTTAACTAGTAAGTTAATATATCTATTGTGGTTATTATTTAGACATTAAATAAAAGTTAGATAGAAATTTTTTTTGATTTAGGTGAATAATTTTAATTAAAGTAATTAAAAATTAATATATAATTTTTAACCACTTCATTATGGATGCCCACAAAGATAAAAGCAACCGTGAGTAGATTGAGAAAATCTCATAATTATTTTTCTCATCGTTCCACTCACTCTATTTTTATACGAAAAACATAATCTACTGAGTCCATTTCCCGCAAGGCACGAATTTCGGACAAACGATTAAATGGGGTGCCCCACACAGTCCCATATCACATTAATGTTTACTCAATATGAGCCCACGAACTCAACTATTCATAATGAGGAATGCGTATTATAGGTTTACAAAGGTCTGTTCACCCGTCACTCGATGAACTATGAAGTTTATTTTATATTAGAATTTATCCGTGTCTTTGACACGATAAAAATTACATCCTTTGAAACAATTAAAAATTTAAGAAAGTAGAGAGTTATCGCGTCGAAATTATAATTTTTTTCTTATTTTCTCTCTCTTTCCACCCCTTTCTCTCTTCTTCTCCTCTCTCTCACATGATGACATGATTGTCCATATTGGACAATACTTTTTTTAAAATTCAAACTCAATAGAATGCAATAATACTACTTGGACTATTTTATACACTACTCTCTATACTACTATTTCATATTAGGAAAAGTAAATGAGATGAGATTATATCTTTAAAAAATATGACAAATAAAAAAGTATATGTCCTTTGTTATCTTATCATATGACTTTATCTTGTATTGTTAGATTGGTTTGAATATATTATTTAAGGGTACATTAAATAAACATAATTTTTAACATCAATTTTGACTTAGATTTTTGTCCATTGGATCAGCTGTATTGTACAGTCTAAACAAAAGGAAAAGAAAAAACATAAAAAAATAAAAGGAAAAGTGTTAGGAATGAGCCCTAAATCCTGAAGTATTATTTTCTATTTGGTATATGAGTAAAACATTTTTTTTTTCCTAATGTTCTGAATCCCGGTAAACATCACTAACTCAGAAATACAGTATTTAAATCCTAAACCCCGAAACATATTAAAATAACTTGCACAATTAAAATAGAGCCGATTGCAAAAGCAGTCTTTGTCATCTCATCTTGCATGTCATTGCCCACCACCATGTGGTGATTGGCGACTTCTATTCCCCGCTTTGTGATGCTTGGACGGTGTTCGGGATTCTTCGGTGATGGTTCGAAGGTATTCGGGATGTGTTATGATGGATTTCCTGCGGATGGGCTACAGTAAGCCTGTCGGGCGCTCGCTAGAGGATGGTCAGGCACCCGACAGCTTGGCTCTTTCTTCGGTGATTCTTCTGTTCCGGTCAGGCACAGGGAAGAAGACCTCTTCCTTCGATCCTGCGCTGGAGGATGGTCAGGCGCCTGACAAGTGTGACTCAAGCGCCCGTTACGGAGCAGTTTTCTCGTCAAATTTTGGGAAACCGACCAGGCGCCCGACAGGTATGGATCAGGCATCCGTCGAGCTTGTATCCAACAGGAATATTCAGTTTTTTTTGCCTATTTAAAGGGCTCTTGTGTTATTTCAAGATGAGATCTTCTAGAAAATCTTAATTGGCATCCTCCATTGTTGAAGAAGGGTTTGTAGATCGACACCAACGACATCCAGAGACACGGCGATAGATCCAATGACGTTGCAGATTTGTTCGGAACACTCTTTGATTTCGTTTTTGGTTCTCTTCTTGGGTTGGGGTTCGTTTACTCTTTCCCTTGGGTTTGTGGTTAGATAAATGTTACACCACTACAACAAAACAGACCAATTGCCACGGACAAAACCGTGGCTAAAGCCTGAAAAATCCGTGGCTAAAACAATTAGCCACGGACAATTTGCCTGTGGCATTAGCCCCCGTGGCTAACTTTTTGCCACGGATAAACTGAACTCGTGGCAAAGGGTTTACTTTTTAGCCACGGACATTCTCGTGGCTAAAAATAAATTTTTTTGTCACGGACAATATCCCGTGGCTAAAAATAATTCACCTGTAGCCACGATCTCGCCTGTGGCTAAAAGTATATTATTTTTAGCCACTGATACTATCCTGTAGCTAGTAAAATTATCTACGATAGGCGTTACTCGTGGCTAATTACTCACTATAAATATACTTTAATGTTATTATTTAAAAAAAATATAAAGTAAATAAAATACAACTAGTAATATAAACAATAATACTATAATTTTTTTTGCCAAATTATAATACTTTCAAATGAGGTTTACAAATAAGGCTAGCAATATAGCAAACTAAGCTATCCAAACAAAAAATATATATACTTATCATAAGGACTAACAATAAGTGAAGTTGTCTAACACCTGTAAGTTGCAACCAAAAAAAAAAATAAACATCCTTTCCACTTTTTAAGTTGCAACTAAACAATCTAAAAATATCTAAAAAAAAAACTAATATATATCATAACGGAGAAGCATAAACTGCAGCCAACTCTCTTGGAAAACCTCAACATCATCAACATCAGCCCCAACACCTGTAATCAATTGTAGAGATTTGATACAATCCACGTCCTGCAATGATAATAAAGCATTACATGAACAGAAGGGGAAAAAATAGCTACCAAAGTAATGTATACTAACTATATGATAGGATTTTATACGTGATTCAAGGTCAGAAGCTTGTATACGTTGATGCTCAAGTGATTCTGAAGAAGAATATCCGACTCCCATAGAATGATGATAGTTTCAAGGTAAACTCTCCTTTCTTAATGATGGTGTCACAGGGCTTTCCTCAACAGAGCCAATCTTTCATCCCTGTATCACAAAAATGCTAATAAACAACTCATTGTGACTTCTAAATTCCAATGTGAAGTCTAAATATCCCACATGTTTAAATTATCTCAAGTGTCTAGCAGGTTCAACCACAAACCATACAGCAAAAATTTGTTTAACTGCATATCCAGTATGCACCAGAAGCAGATGGTTTGCCTATGTAGCAGCACTGGAGCTTCTTGATATTAATGATGGCGGGGATGCTCATCTAGATTTTGAGCAATCAGTTTCATACTACACCACACCATTTTTTCATACTAACTAACGAGCAACGATATCAACTACACGTAGAACTAGAACTTTTGGAAACTCACCTCGTCAGGTCTTGGCGGAGTTGGAGGTGGCAATGACGTCTGAACGTTGTAGAGTTCCATTACCTTGTCATGGTTCTCCGTCCACCATCTTTGAGCTTGCCATTTGTTGAACAGCTCACGACTGAAACAAGAAGAAAATGGGTTAGCGGGCAAATGATGTAAACAATAACTAACAACAGCTTTCACCAGAAATAGTACACAAGATTTGACAAAAATAGATTATAGTGTATTAAAGGGATCATATGATCTAAATTTCATCATTCTGTCCTCCCTGGTGATTGACTACATGTCTACAAAAGCTGTTTGTCTAGAAATTATAAATAGAAACAATCATGTTCATAGTAAGTCTAACATCTAAAGTTCATATTGATTGAAGGATAAGTTCTTAATTAAATTTCTCTAGAAGTAAAATGGATCACTAATCATTAGGAATCTCCACAGTGTGGCCATTTCATGTCAAGCAAACCCCAAACAACTGCATGGCAGCACCACTTCACAACAAGGTTGTATATAACTCCTGACCATCTATTAATTTTCTCAGACACCTGTCACCTAGCCAATATTAGCTATGTTAAGGGTTTTCTGTTGATAAGAATGAGAGAGACCAGGAGCGTTCATAGGGATCAAATCCAGGCCATCGGCCATTTTGGAGCAGGGGCATGAGAATAAGAAGATCACTAATGTGTGAAGATTTGAAATAACAACAGTGAGGGAACCAACACACTGTTTGACCAGCACTTGGACTACGATTTGGTAGTCAGATTTAGTAGTCAGGAAAGTATGAATGGCAAAGCTGAATGGCACAAATTAGTACTACGTCAAATGAATTCCGAAGAGGCTAGGACCAGAGATTTGAAGATGCCATCCTATGTCGCTTAATCAAAGGCTCTTCAAACACAAGACAACTATTTCATATAAGGTAGAAGCATATCTTTAATATTCCTTGGAGTTGATTTAAAGCAGGTGAAGGATTGGTGGGAATCAATCCCAAGCCATTAACATATAATTGGAGTACACTCATTGCCACAAGAAAATTCTTCGCTTAAACTTCTTAAACTCACAAAAAAAAACAGTTTCAACTCATAAATATTGCACTCCATCAAACTTGTTACTAGATAGACAAGCAAAGAAAAAGGTTAAACAAGAATATGCAAAATAGATGAAGCAATGTGAATAAGCTATTACTTATCGAAAAAAATGTGGATAAAGCTATTAGATCCTTGTTCGGCTTGACTAACCATTAACCGTAAACTTACTATGGAATGTCAATTAAGTATAGAAAAAATTTGAGGACGAGGTAGAGCACGAGGAAAGGGTCGGACTTAGTTTGTTTTCATTTGTGCTCCTACTTGATGGTTTGATCTTTATGATCCTAGTTTGTTTGCGTTTTTGCTCATCGTGGGCTGTTAGGGTTTGTCCGAACAACAGTGTAATCTTATAACGTTATCATTTTTTTATATACTTTTATTTACTAGGGAAAAAAAAATTTACAGTATGGATCAGCGATCTACAACAAAAACAACACAATCACTTTCCACTGGGTAGGGTCAGCCACACGTATCTGTAGGATACATGCACATAAGATTCGACAATTATAATGCACAAGCTATCGGCTACTTAACACACACTGTCCTAACCTAATCAGAAGATTAGATTTGAGCAAAAAATAATGATATAAAAACATATAACAATAACAAAACAATAAACAACAAACAATATAATAAATATATAGGTCCCATGAAAATACGACCGTATGCTAATAAGTAATAATGTATGAAAATATATAAGAACACAACAATAGAGACCACAAACATATGCAAAAAAACACAAATCTAAC
>JAOWBR010215280.1:0-27598 GCA_028571145.1 Dionaea muscipula
TGGGCTGACAAACTAGTGAGTCAGCTTGAAGTATAAGATCAAAACAATTGCTAGGACAAGAGCTGCTACAATGGACCCGATGATCCATTTATTCCTACTCATCCGTCTAGACATTGCGGTCAGTATCCTCTTGCTCTTACCAATATTCTCATCAACCCCATGAAGCTGCAACGGTGAAATTCGATTTTGAATCAATCATTGATCTCAATTCGAAACAATTAGATCAAGTGGCAGAATTCATTAGGTTGAAGAGTTAAGGCATGTACCGTGTTGTGAGCATGAAGGAGCGCCTGGCGTTGCTGATGCAGGTCTTGAAGGATAGAAACACCAAGCTCTTCAGTTTCCAGCATTGTTCTTCTACTCTCCCTAATTCTTTCACCTGATTTGTTCAATCTCTCAGTTGACATCAACAATCTTCCTCTTTGATCAGCAGAAGAAGCCTGTTATCATGAGAAAAGCAAGCATCAAGACTGGTAAAATAATGGAGTAAGTTCAACAATTTTCAACAACATAGGTCCTATGTGCACAATGGGAACACACTTAGGATATATGCATATAAGATCCGACAAATAAAGTACATTGGTTAAGCTTAAGCACAAAAAACAAAGTCCACGAGTATGGCAGTATACCGTCAGGGCATCAGCCACACCAGATTCCAGCAATGCATCTCGAGAAGATGGACTATCAGCTGATGCAAGTCTCTTAACCTCATTTTTCAGGTTATTCAGGTCATTCTTGTATTCTTTCAACTTGGCCAAAAGCATAGCCTTTTGGTTTGGTTGCAGACTTCTTGCCTCAAGGTCCATCTTCCGTATCTACTTGCACCCAGAACAACATGACAATACAATCATATATAACCTTGTATGACCCGACCGATATCGTTCTAATACAGAGTGTATACAATACCAAAGCCTCTGCATCGTCCAACCCCGATTTTATTTCTGATATTTTCTGCTTCTTCTGCTCTGCAAATGCAATAACCTAAAGTTCAGTATTGAGGGAGAATTGAATAGGTACTAGTCAAATGAAGTTCCATTGAAGATGGCAGCGTAGGCAAACATTCTAACACAACTTATGGCTTATTTACTACGAAAATGAGAATGATAATCCTGGAATCCCAATTTGATAGGTGTGGTGAAGATTGATAGCTTGATACGTGTGGTCGACCTCCACTGATGGAAGGAGGTCGTGTTGTCATTGTTGATGGTGGTGGTGAAGATTGATAATATGGTCCGAATAGCCGTACGAAGTGACAGGAAGGGGAGGAGGGGGGCTGTGAGGGTGTCGCACTCCACGTCACACAGTGCTTCGCAGCACCGATCATTTTCGTTGATAAATATTGCAAAACAAAGCCCAAAAATTAGACGAGCTCCAAAATGAAATCATGCAACAGTGTTTTAAAAGACGTAAGACACACCGATGCGCACATGGATTGTAGAGTCTAGGCGTAAGGTGCAGGCGCGCGCCTGATTGAAGCGAGGCGTTAAAAAAAAACAGATATTCTAAAAATAAATATGAACATTGAACAATAATTAAAAATAAAAAAATAAGTAACTAATTGTCTACTAAAATTTTTAAAATAATACAATAAAAATATAGCATAATAGTCGGTACAAAAAAAGAACATCAATCCCAACATCTTCACCATTATTCGTCAGGAAGTGTAAATATATCATCAACATTCAATTCAACATCTTCACCATCAATCTCAATATCTTGTTCATCCTCGGACATGTCCTCATCAGTTGCCTCCACCTCCACATGCAAAACATTAGCTCACTTAGTTCTCCTAATATTTACACCTCTACAACTTGATACCATAATTGCATTACTCCTTGTATAGTAAGGAGGTTTCAATACTCCACTTGCTCTAGTGACTCCTTTTTTCTCTTCTTCTCCTCTACGTATTGTTTTCTTTTTTATTTGTCGTGACTCTGTCTATTCTTTTTCTTTTTTTATTCATTAATTATTTTAGGTTTAAAAAAAAAAATTAATATTACCCTAGAGCTTAGGCGCGTCCAGTGCCTAGCCTCCAGACATCTTAGGCGCGCGCCTGAGGCACACCTCTTTGAATGCGCCTTGCTCGGGGTTGCCTCAGGCGCTATGGCTTGCGCTTAGGGCCTAGACGCACCTTTTAAAACCTTGGTAGCAATAGATAAATCACAAACTAAAGTGAAGTTTCAGTTGAGGGAAGGTAGTTCCAGCTTCGGTTGTTATCTCAGTGGTTATAGGGAATTGGTCATTGACGCAACAAACGGAAGGCACAACTGATTTGGTCTAGACAGTTGGGACTCCCGCACCGTCTACTTCCCAACCTTTTAACCAACGTTCACTCATCGCTGACTAGCTGTCCTTAACGTGAGTAAGGATCAAGCCCTTACTCACCTAACCAGGCATACCTCCTCGAGATCACGCTCTGTGAGATGGTGTAATTGGTAGCTTTAAAATCGGAGTCGAAGATACTGGGCTAGCATACTATTACGCTAGATAAGATATGAGCCCAGTTCTTGAAGTTCTCTGGGTAACCTTGGGGAACTGGGGCTAAGGCCTCAAGCACCGTCGGTAAACAAGTTCTGCTCCACTACAACCAAGGCTTACGTAGTGTTGATTGCCTAGGGGAGTTGTTCATTCCAACATCAAGCTCTGTGGATTGAACAGCTCCACTGCATTAAGAGAGGCAAGAACAAGAAGTTAGTGAAGAACTAGTGTTGCTTTCTATTGATGTCTCACAACCCTTACAACCACCATCTTACAACCTAGCCGAAACTAAGGTGGAAGTTAGCCACTCATAGCCATCGAGAGAAATTAATCTCCATTGTGGATGGCTTGAGTGGAAAGACAAGTGTAAAACTAGGGTTTCCGTTTGATCTCTTGATCTCAGATTTCTCCTTGATCTTTCGATACCTTTACAATGCCTCCTATTATTCTTTTTATAGCCTCTATGGTCTTCGCTCCTTTTGCGGGGGTGAAGATTTTCGAGTGATTGAGGGAGTGCTTCTGACATGTCGGTCTTGCTTTTCTCTGTGTTTTGTGTGGTTTGTCGGGAGTGGATTAAGTCGCATGAATCGTTTCGGTTAATCTCAAGATTGATTAGTTGATTGTTTGTCTCTTATTCGAATTTTTTGTCATTGTTTTATGTGAATATGATTGTTTGGAGTTTGATTTGATGAAGTTTTGTGTTATTTTGGTTGATTAGGATTTGGAGAAGAAAATCATGGAGAATTAGAAAGAATTATTTTTTATTATAGCAGTGGACTGATGAATTTTTTAAATATTTATTTGATTGGGGATATGCATGTGTATGATTAATTCAAGATTTCTGCATCCTTCAAATATTTCTGCATCATCCTCTATTTGTTGACTTTGTAAGGATGCTGAGTTGAAAGTATGATTGTTTGCATCCTTCCATCCTTTAAAGGATGATGAGAGTAAGAGTAATCTTCTATCCTTTAGCTCATCCTGCACAAAAGGATGAATCGATTTTCCTTTTTAATATATCCTTTTAAAAGAGAAAGTATCGATTTTAAAAGGATGGAAGGATATATCCTTTAAAGGATCGATTTCCTTTGAGAATTTCTAATATATTAAAAGGATGGAAGGATAGTAATCTTACTCTTATTATCAGATTAATAGTAATAAGCTCATTCTTTAAGAGTAATCTTCAAATAGTAATCTGATCATCCTTCCAATTGGAATAATAGTAATCTTCCATCCCTTATTTTTCTTTGTTGTCATCCTTTAGCTCATCCTTTCATCCTTCCATCCATCCATCCTTCCAATTGGAATAACAAGAGTAATTTTCTTCAATATTTCTGCATCATCCTTTATTTCTTTGTAATGTGTATTTTTTATTTGTTTGGGGATATGCATGTGCACTTTTTCTCCCATCCTTTAGCTTGGGATGATGTGTTTTGGCTCTTTTGGCATAATTTATTAGTTGAGTTGGTTAGGGAATGTTTGATTTTATGGTCAAATTGAGTCCATAACACGTCCATTTGCCCATGATGTTTGTGGGATGTTTGTTGAGTTGGTAACAGCTAACAAATTGAGTGGTCCATGTTAGCCATTACAAATTGAGTTGGACTATGGACTCAGGATGTTAGCTATGTTAGCTATTGAACAGATAAGATAGTAAAGAACAAATCAAAGGCCACAAATTGAATCAAATTGAGTTGCCCAGGTTAGCTAACAAGTCCTCTTCCATTATAAATTGAGTTGGAACTATGTTAGCTGTTATGGTCCATAAATTGAGTTGGGATGTTTGTGGGATCAAACTATTTCCTTGCCATCAGCTGTATACCCAATATTAATAATCAAATTGAGTTGTTTGAGTTCTTCAAATTTGGTCAGTCTGTAGGTGCAGAAAAAGCTACTAACTAAACGAACCCCATACACTTTTCAAAATCAACCAAGACATGAAGCTCTTGCAGCCATAAATCAATGAAATACTATAAATAAGCATCAACAAATCATCAACAACTCAATGAATTCCAAACACAACTCAACAAACTCAATGAATTCCAAACACAGAAGCTTCCAAATGCAACAATTCATCACCACCGCTCACAAATAAACCATGTATCAAGTCACTCAATGTATTATAGACTAGAAATTATTCGTATCATTAGCACGGTGAACATTTTTACAGTTTAATTCTCTCACAAAAAAATTATTTGTGCTCGTAATCATGTCATGCCATGCTCATGCTTGTGCATGTGAACATGTCATGGCGTGTATTTTATATAATTTTTCAATAAAAAAGAGAATAAAAATTTTATCAATATTAGACTCTCTTTTATCCTCGTCAAAAATTATGAATTTTAATTATAATACTTTTATATTTGATAAATTGTATAGTGAGATATGAAAGAAAAATAAATATTAGGTTGTGTAATATTATGTGATGTGAAAGAGAGAGGGGGGGGAGGGAGAGAGAAGGAATTAATATGAGCGGTTGATGTATTTTGATCCAAAGGTGAAAAATATGTAAAAATGTATGTGAGAGGGTAATAATTGATGGGAAAGTGAAAAAAAATTTAAACCAAGTCACTCCATGTCATATAGATATTCAGTATTTATGTGAAAATCTATTTTTTCAAAAATAAACCCGACAAACAACAATCAGAACTCTTATATGAAAGCAATTGACCTTATTATGTGAAAATCTATTATGTGCTTATTATGTGCCACATAATAAAACACAATTGGACACCACAAATGCAAAGATGTATTATGTGATTGCTGAAAGCAACAATCAGAACTCAATTGCAATTGCACCCTAATTGCAATTGCCGAGCCAATCTATTATGTGTAAATTATGTTCCCTTTGTTTTGTTGTATTTTGTGTATTCCGTTGATGTTTTGTGTATTTTGTCGAGGAACTCAATTGATTATTAATAGAACTCAATTGCTACTAACTGCTACTATGATTATTAATCATAACTCAATTGAGGAGCATGTTGTAATCATATACTAGTTGAAAACCTCACCCTACTCATAGCCGGTGCATTCTTTCCCAACAAGCCATCATCACCCAGGTTTGCTGCCCAAGCATTGACCAAGTCATCATCAAGCGCATCGGATTCGGAAGGTGCTGCTTTAGATTCATAAATAAGGTCAGAGATTCCAGTTGCAACTGCTGGATCACTTAAACCAGTGAAGGAGTTGATATTATGCCGGTTGCGATAGATCTCAATAAGTTTTGCACTGCCACAAATTCCAGGTAGTGATGATGTAAGGGGGAGAACATGGAAAAGAAAGTGAGAAACATTGTCAGTAAGGACAATAATTCAACCAGTTCAACAACCATGAACCTAAAACATGTCTCTTAAATAGCAGGGAAATAGACATAACCCCAGGGCCCAGCGTAAAATTGCAAGTCATAACCCCAGAGTAGCACTTAAGAATATGCCATGCAGCAAACTAATAACATCTAATGTTGCAAACTTGCAATAGGCAATTACCTTGTAGGTCCCAGAGGTAGATATTTGGGCCTTGGTACGTAACAGAACAAAGAAACAAGATCTAGCAGCCTTTCATGTGTTTCATAGAGCCTCTTAAGTTCATCATCAGTCCATTCTTTATTGGCATTGTCATGGTTCCTTATGTCCCTGGTATTCAGATAAGATGCTTCAAATTTATCTATGGTACATATATTAAGTCAGTGCAACAAAATTGGTAGAAAATCAATTCTTACTTGAGAAGCTCATCTTGTGCTTTATACATTTCATCCAGAACCTGTATCATCGGACTCAACAATGACCCAAGTCCAGTACCACTAGCCCCTTGATCCTCGCCATTGCTAACATGCAAATCCGAAAATTGAGATTGCACTCCACCATGTGCTAATGAATTTAAGAACTCGTATATCTGTAGCCTATAAGGTTCGCCTGATCTGATGGCCATTGTAGTTAGAGCCTGGGCAGCAATAATGCGGACCTATAATACAATTTCAATTCCCAACACATGGATGAAAAGAAATCATCAATTTTGTCATGGTGAAACATCTCAGATTCTTACCTAAAAAAACATCTCAAATTGAATTGAAGACTGAGAAATACATTAGAAACTGAAAGCCGAGCACAAAGCATGATTTGTAACCACTTGCCCCCCCACCCCTCTTTTCTGTTTTGGAAGGATCAGATGTGTGTACTAAAAGATACTAATAAGTATGAAGATAGAGGATGAATGAATAAGTCAATCTTTGTTGAGTATTTGATAAGTAAGAAGCAATAAGCCAATCTTAAAGGGTACAGCCAATCATCAAAAAGCCAATCTTAAAGGGTACAGCCAATCATCAAAAGGGTACAGCCGATGTGAAATAAGTAAGAAGCAATAAGCCAATCTTAAAGGGTACAGCCAATCATCAAAAAGAAGAACTAAAGGGTATAGCAAACCTCCCAACTTCCATTGAAAGCACATCTCTGTAGTCGAGTTAACGCAGTAGCAAGTGTTGGATTACGAGAGCTGGCCGCTGCAACCATTTTATCAGCATCCAACATCATTAGTGCTGTACCTGGTGGTGTAGCAGATTCCCAGGCATATTCAGATGCAGCATAATTGGCATTTTCACCAAGAAACCACACCTGCAACACTAATACTTTAGCCACCAGATGCTTTTCAACCATAAACTGACAGACTTCCAGATCTTTAAATGAATTACACCTATCTTACCGCTGCTTGAACCAATCTCTGTAATGCAAGAGCTGATTTGGGATCTGAAACAGATACTTTATCTACAGATGTAATACCCACCATAGATCCTGGCTGAGGGGGTGGTAAATCAAGAACAATAGTTACTGCTTCTAAAGCAGTGTGCTTGCCATCAGGACCAGCCCCAACAAGGCATGTCTGCAAGCAAATAAGGTTACTATATCCATGCGTACTAAAAACAATATATTTCTTACCTAATTAAGAAAGCAAAGCTTTAAGCAATTAGAAAAGAGTAGCAAAAATGTTCAGTCACCTCTATTACAAAAAGCAGTGAACAGAAAGTGATATAGACAAACCAATGGAAACCAAGCAAGTTGGAAGCAAAAGACAAAAGGACGTGATCGAGTAATAGTTGTCAAAGGGTATGTGAAGATTTTCATGAAGATTAAGTCAACAGAACAGGGAAGGACTACTCTATCAGCTGATGTGAAAATTTTTCCAATCCTTGTTATCATTAAGTCAGCTGTATAATCTTATCTAAGTAATTGTGTTTGTCCACAGTTCAACATTGTTTACTTTATCCTATTTTTCTTTTAATGGGGATGTAAAAAAGTAGCCAAAGTGCCAGTGATAATACAGTTCAACTCGTAATTTGGATGAACCATAAACATAGTGAATAACACATGGGTGTTTGAAGTGTGACCTGCACCATCAAGCTGACAACAAGCATTGGAACAGATTTGCAGAAACAGGAAGGATAAAAGAAAGAAAGAAAGACTAGTTTAGAAGAAGCCAAAGGAAACAAAAGTAGGCAAACTACAATTGCAAGGTAGTCTCTTGGTGAGGATCCAAGAGACATAAGGGAGAATTGAGCTGGCAGCAGGTACTATTGATACCATAAACTTTTCCACAACAAGATGCTATTTCTTTCTGTCATGCCTCATTTTACCTATGTTGACAAAAGTGACTAGAAAATGAGAAGGCTTAACCTCTAAAGAGTAGGCATTGATTATATATATGTGGTATATTGGACCATACATAAAGTATCACAATGAAACCTAACCCAATACTAAGACTAACTAAAGCCCACTAAACTTAACTCATTATTCTCAACGCTCCCCCTCAAGGTGGAACATAAATGTTAATCATATCCAACTTGTTACAAATATACTCAACCCTATTCCCAAACAGATATTTAGTCAGGATATCAGCAAGTTGTTCCCCAATCTTCACATGATTCAACACAATATCCTCGCTTTGTAATTTCTCTCTAACAAAATGACAATCAACTTCAATATGCTTCGTCCGCTCATGAAAAACTGGATTAAAGGCAATATGGATAGCAGACTGGTTATCACACCATAGCTGAGCAGGCTTCGGGGCAGGATACTCCAGCTCATCAAGTAACTGAAGAAGGTAAGTGACTTTACTAGTCAAATGGGCTAAAGCATGATACTCAGACTCAACACTAAATTTAGCAACAAGTTGCTTCTTGCTTTTCCACGAAGCCATATTACCACTAACAAAAACAGTTGTCATTGGTGGACTTCCGATCAGAGAGTGAGCCAACCCAATCTGCATCAGAGAAACTTTCAATGTGCATGTGACCATGATCACTATAGAGAAGCCCTCGACTCGGATGTCCCTTGATATATTGGAGAATATGCACAGCTGCTTCCCAAAGAAAACCCGGGATCTGACATAAACTGACCAACTACACTGACTGAGAAAGCAATATCGGGACGCGTGATGGCAACATAACTCAACTTGCCCACTAAGTGCATGTACCTATCTAGATCATCCAACACAACCCCTTCTGCAGGCAAAAGTCTCAACCCAGAAAGCATTGGGGTGTCACTGACTCACTTGGCTTACAACCAAGCATGCATATATCTTGCAACAAGTCCAAAGCATACTTGTGTTGGGACAAGAAAATCTCACGCTTGCAGCGAGATACCTCAATCCCCAAAAAATATCTCAAAGACCCAAGGTCTTTAGTCTGAAAGTGGTTGTGACGGAATGTCTTCAACAGGGCAACCCCTGTGTTGTCACTACCTGTGATGATAATATCATCAATATAGATAACAAGGAAAATGCCTCCATCACTAGAAAGCCGATAGAAGACGGAATGATCTTTTGTTGACCGTTGTAGGCCAAACTCCTAAACCACAGAACTGAACCGTCTAAACCATGCTGGAGGGGATTGTCGAAGCCCATATAAGGACTTCTTTAGACAACAAACATGACCACACTCCCCCTGAGCAACAAACTCAGGCGGTTACTCTATATAGACCTCCTCAGATCCCCATGAAGAACAACATTTTTCACATCTAGCTAATGTAAAGGCTAATGAGAAAAGTGAGCCAGAGAAATCAAAAGACGAACAGAGGCCATCTTGACTACCGGAGAGAAGGTGCCAGTGTAATCAATACCATACACCTGAGCATAGTCTTTAGTAACCAGACGAGCCTTGAGACGAGAAACAGAGCAATCAGAATTCACCTTCACAGCAAATACCCACTTGCATCCAATAACCTTCTTCCCATGAGATAAAGGAACAAGGTCTGAAGTCCCATTGGCCTCAAGGGCCTCTATTTCCTCAGCCATCGCCTGTGTCCACCCCAGAGAGGAGAGAGCCTCAGATACTGACTAAGTGTCTGGAACAGCTGGAACAGTAACAGAATCCAGACACTTAGTCTGCAAGGAAGAAGAAACTCCAGCAAATGATATGAGCAGACAAAGGATATGTAGCATAACTCCACTGACTTTCCACAGGGCAATAGGAACATTCAGATATGAGGATTGAGGAAGGAGCAGATGATAAGGAATTCACGGACGAGGACGAAGGGCCGGCAGGGGCTGGCTCAGAAGCACAACTACGAGAGGAGAATCCAACCGGACAGGAGGTAAGTCAGACTTTAAGGAGATGACTCGATGAGTGCCACGAGTGTACACATGGCGGATAGAAGGTGGAGAAGATGAGGGTGGGCAAGGAAACTAAGGTGGAGGAGTCTAAGGTATAAACATGCTAGACGGACGTTGACAAGACTCATAGACCGAAATATCATCATCACTATCAACAGACACGGGCTGAGATGGACGAAGAATACAAGACGAAGACTCAGACGAGTGGGAGAAGAACAAGATAGACTCATTAAAGCTAACATTAGCACACACACAAAAACGTCTCAGATGAGGAGAGTAGCATCTATAACCCTTCTGAGCACAAGAGTAACCCAGAAAAATACACCGCAAAGCTTTAGGGTCAAGTTTGATGAGGGTGGGGTGGATATCCCGGACATAACAGGTACATCTAAAGATGCGGAGGGGAAGAGAATGAAGAGGGTGTAAAGAGGTGTCCGGGAAAATAATACGAAGAGGAATCTCCTCGTGCAAGACAGAGGATGACATGTGGTTTATCAGTTAGGCGGCAGTTAAGACAACCTCACTTCAAAACATCTCAGGTACCCTCATACGAAACATCAAGGCTCGAGTCACTTCTCAGAGATGGTGATTTTTACGTTCAGCAAGGCCATTCTGTGGTGGTGTACCAGGACAGGAGAACTGAATGTGGTAAAGGAAGTGGAGAAGCACTCCTGAAGGTGCGTATAGGTAATGAGAATTGTGACTATATTTAAGCATAAAAGACAGTAAAAATAGAGAACTCTAAATGATTCTTCATCAAAAACAACGATGTCATTCATGAATAATCATTTACAAACTACATAAAATAGCGAAAACAAAGATGAAGAGTGCCCTGGCGAAGGTCCGACGTCTTCCTCGTCGGCTGTCCGACTCCTCCAGCGGTGGTTTCGGCATCATTCTCAATGTGGTCCATCTACTACGTTCTGAATTTCCTTCTCCCCTTTTCCTTCTGTCTCTTCCGTTCTGTGGATTATGGTGCTTCCTCTTTTGCTTCTTGTTCGTGGGTTTGTGTGTGGGTTGGTTGCGGTTGTGGTGTGTGGGTTGTGCTGCTCCAGCGGTTGAGGTTTTAGGTGAGTGGTTTGCTGCTGCGATGGTGTTTAGGAGCATCGAGGGTGGCTTTCTCGGTGTGGCTGAGGTTGGGTGGCTCGGTGGGTTGGCTTGTGTGAGGCCCTAACCCAGTCTGTCTCACCATAAACCGAGTCAGTTCCTTCATGGTAGAAAACTCGAACCAACTCTACTACTGCCAAGATTGATTATGGACCGTGGAGTTTCTCTTCCAATTGTTCTTAAGGCAATGTCACGAATAATGTCCTCAAGTCCTAATTCTATTCTTGTCTTTCTTTATCGCCTCATACAAGTATAAAACTTTTCTATACTTTTATTTGTCTCGCAATATGCATCAGGTAAAGCATAAAGCTAACCTGCGCCAGTCGTCAACAAACTCATGCATCGACCAGTCATTGGACGTTTGTTTCATTATTAATATCAGAGTATTCACAATCATTGCCAATAGTAAATCTTTCATTCATTCATCCACAGCAGTCCTGATACATAGTCTCGACAGTTCCCCTTACATTTCACAAGATAGCGACAAACCCAACTATCTTAACATTACTCCTAACCACCAAAAAGAAAAGGAAAGAAAGAATGCTTAGTTGAGCTGCGCCAGATCCACCTAAGGATCATGTTTCTTAAGGATGTGTCGCAGAATCCTCACTCCGGGAACATGGTATATCAACTAAACCAAAAGTTGCGACAGATAACAAGACTTATTACCAGTCACAAGTTATATAAATTATTACACCAAGGACTCAAGACAAAACTAACTATTTTGCTTGGAATAAGATACATCTCCATCATTTCCGCGACTGCTCCTCTACTGAAAATGATAAATCGACTATCGGGATCAGCTATGGCTCAGTAGGGAAACATAAATACTACCCGACTATATGCAATACATCACAAAGGGATTTAATACTCAATCCTTATAAACAGAGAATAAGAATTGTAATACGAAGAGTCGTATAAATAGAGTCCTTTTTCACAATACATCAGAATCACAATTTCATGCTTACTTATAAACATGCGATCACTCGCAACTCATAAAACCATATTCGAGCCATTCGTTCGACAAAACCCAATATCCACATACTCGGCTATTCTGGGGATTCAATCCCGCAGGTCGCGACCCCAACACTGGAACTTCACGGGCTCTATACCGTCGGTCCGCCAACCGCTATCATGATAATTGTTTCGGGTCTTTTACCCTATAGAACATCATGCTCCAACTTGCTCAACCTTCGCATATGACATTGGTTTCAAAACCATGAATCTCAATCGCATATATAAATCATCCTTGCCAAAACTATGGCCCATAAACAAAGTTTCAAAACCAACTTTCAGAATCACCGAAAACACTTTTCATAATTTTATAAATCATTTCTCACAAATCCTTCATTCAATTCATCGATAAACCCATGAAATGATTCACAAAATCATGGAAAACACATAAAGTTCTTCACAAATCATGGAAAAACACATTGAGATATTCAACCTATGATTTGGTACACACATATACACATTGAGTACAGAAATTCCCCTACCTCAATGATGATTTCAAGTTTGTTCTTTAGGTCTTCAACTCTTTGTTCTCGGTCTCTCTCTCTCTCTTTTAAATCTTCGGATTTCTTAGCTTGGCAAAAGTCTCATACCTGAGACCCTCATGGGGTATTTATAGCATAGGTTTATTATTGCTTTATTCTTGTTTCACTCATCACATATCACGTGGGTCTGCCACCAAATCTTACCAAAATCTTACTTTTTCTGCCACATGTGTTAGCGTTAACACTTACTTTCTGTTTTTGTTGACTATTCAACATTTGCGTTCACGTTACAGCTCACTCGCTACTTATAGCTGTGATTGATCACCCGCAGGCCGCACCTATGAAACCTGCGACTCTTTGGCCTTCTGCTAAAGATGCGTCAACTTTCATAGTGTATGATCAACCACATGTATAAGTAGTCATAATCTTATTCTCAACAGTCACAGGACTAGTTTCACCAATCGCGCCAGTTAGGCCTTTCGATTTCCCAACTCGCGACTGCTTACTGTTTGAACCTTTACTCTGATTCATATTAAGGTTTATCACACTTCAAGCCGTCTTTACTTATTATAACCGACTTAGGTTTAATTAACCATGGTTTTCCTTAATTATAAGCTAGGGTCGTTACAACCATCCCTCCTTAAAGAAATTTCGTCCCGAAATTTACTAGTATCTCGTAAATTCAAATAAAGAGTTCAGGTTACTTATCGTACATATCAGTTCTTCTTTCCCATGTTGCCTCTTCCGCATTATGATTCCTCCATAATACCTTCACCAAGGGTATCACCTTACCCCTTAATACTTTATCTCGACTGTCTAAAATTTCTACAGGACGTTCTTCATATGTAATGTCTTCGTTTACTCCTAGATCACTCTAATCAATAACGTGCGAAGGATCCATTGTGCATTTTCGCAACTGCGACACATGGAACACTGGATAAACATTCACTAGTTGCTAGGGTAAAAGCAGTCGGTACGCGACATCCCCGACTCTTTGCACTATCTCAAATGGTCTAATGTATCTTGGTGCTAGTTTTCCCCCATTACCAAATCTCACCACTCCCTTCCTTGGCGCTACTCTCAAAAACACATAATCACCAACTTTAAACTCAAGCGCCTTTCATCTTTTATCAGCATAACTCTTTTGCCTACTTTGAGCTGTGGCAATTCGTTATCGAATTAGCACCACCTTTTCAGTAGTAACCCAGACTAACTCTGGTCCCAACAAGCTTGCTTCTCCCACCTCGGTCCAACATAAAGGTGATCGACACGATCTTCCATATAATGCTTTGAATGGTGTCATGCCGATACTCGCCTGATAACTATTGTTATAGGCAAACTCCACCAATGGCAAATGATCCTCCCATGATCCTTGGAAATCTAGAATGCATGCTCGCAACATATCTTCCAAGGTCTGAATTGTTCTTTCTGATTGACCATCAGTTTGTGGATGAAAAGCAGTGTTAAAACATAGTTCTGCCCCTATCGCTCCTTGGAGACTTTGCTAAAACTTTGTCGTAAACCACGGATCTCTGTCTGACACAATTGATACAAGCACTCCATGCAACTTCACAATCTCCGCCAAGTACTTTTGACTTCATTCTTCTACTGTATTCGTAACTTGGATTGCCACAAAGTGCGCCGACTTTGTTAGTCTATCGACTATCACCCAAACTGCTTCTCTTCCCCTTGGAGTCCTTGGCAATCCTGTCACGAAATCCATCGTGATATGCTCCTATTTCCACTCTGCCACGGGCAAAGATTGCAATTTTCCCGATGGCCTTTGATGCTCCGCCTTCACTTGTTGACAATTTAAACATTGCGCCATGTATCCCGCGACACTTCGCTTCATTCCCTTCCACCAGTACTGTCGTTTCAAATCTTGCTATATTTTATTTCCACCAGGATGCACAGCTAACCTTGAATGACGAAATTCCTTTAGCACTTGTTCCCTGCATCCCTTTGGCACAACCAATCTTTCCTTGAACTGCACACCACCGTCCATTCTTAAAGCCCACTCGTCATCAGCCATTCCTTCAATGATGCGATTCCTCACACTTTCCATTTCTGGATCCAGTCTTTGTCCCTCAAGTATTTGTCGCAACAATTCAGGTTGAGCTATCAACGCCATCATCATCGATCCTTCTACTTCTACCATTTGAAACTCGCATCTTCCCATCTCTTCTATTATTTTCCATTCTCAAATCATGACACTAGCTAATATACCATAGCTCTTCCGACTCAAAGCATTCGCAACTACGTTAGCTTTGCCAGCATGGTACATTAGTTCAAAATCATAATCCGCAATGAACTTCATCCACCTCCTCTATCGCATATTCAGATCCTTTTACGTAAACAGATACTTTAGGCTCTTGTGATCTAAATATACCTTTTATTTTTCTCCATAGAGATAATGCCTCCAAATTTTCAATGCGAACACCACAGCCGCTAGTTCCAGGTCATGAGTCGGGTAGTTCTTCTCATCTACCTTCAGCTGTCGTGACCTATACGCCACTACTTTTCTTCTTGCATCAGAACGCAACCAAGCCCTTCTCCCGAGGCATCACAATACACTTTATATCCTTGTCCTCTTTTCGGGATTATCAAAATAGGAGCTGAAGTTAATCGCAACTTCTGTTCTTGAAACGTTTTCTCACAATTTCTGTCCCATTCAAACTTGACTGTTTTACATGTCAGTCGCGTCATAGAACTCGCCAACTTAGAGAAATCCTTTATAAACCTTCGGTAGTACCCAGCCAACCCTAAGAAGCTTCTTATCTCAAAAACATTTCTGGGTTTTTCTCATTCCATAACAGCCGTAACTTTGCATGGATCGACGACTACTCCTGCTTCAGCAATAACATGGCCAAAGAACTTTGCTTCCTTCAACCAAAACTCGCACTTCCTTACTTTTTCAAACAATCGATGCTCCATCATTGTTTGTAAAACAATCCTCAAGTGTTGCTCATGTTCTTCCTCACTTTTGGAGTAAATCGGAATGTCGTCCACAAATACTACCACAAATTTATCCAAGTGCGGACAGAACACCTTATTCATTAAATCCATGAATACTGCAAGCGCATTTGTCAACCCAAGTGGCATCACCACAAACTCGTAATGTCCATAACGGGTTCGAAATATTGTCTTCACCACAACTTCTTTCTTCACTCGCAATTGATGGTTACCCGATCTCAGATCTATCTTTGAGAAGCAACGGGCACTCTTCAATTGATCGAACAGGTCATCAATTCTCGGCATCGGATACTTATTCTTGGTAGTCACTTGATTCAATTTCCGATAATCAATGCGCATCCGCAAAGACCCATCTTTCTTCTTTACTAATAACGTCGGTGCTCCCATGGAGAAAAGCTCGGCCTTATAAACCCCTTGGACAACAATTCCTCAATTTGTATCTTTAACTCTTCCAACTCCACTGGTGCAAACATATACGGAGTCAGAGAAATTGGTGCCGTCCCTGGCATCAAGTTAATTGCAAATTCCACCTCCCTTTTTGGCGACAACTCAGCAAGATCTTCAAGGAACATGTCTGAGAATTCTGCCACCACCCGCGGCAGTTTCTTACCTACCTCTTCCTCTTCTGCACTCGCAATCATCAAGGAGCACAACTGGCTACTCACTTGATCCACTGCTCTCACCAAAGGAACAGCTGCTTCATCTCCTCTCTTCCCTTCGAACACCTCCTCTTTTCCATCAGACGCCAATAAGGACACTCTTCTCCTATAACAGTCTATATTTGTGCCAAACGTCCCTAACCAATCCATTACCAAAATAACATCGAACCTCCTCATGTTCAATACATTGAAATAAAAAACACCCTCGACAAATCTCACCTAGCATGCAACCACTACCCACGGGTGTCGACACATTTAGAGAAGTCCTTAAATTCTTTACCTCAAGAATTAGAGATTTACCTCAAGACTTAGAGATTTAACCAACTTTTTAGATATGAATGAATGAGATGCACCTGTATCCATCAATACCCTAACCCAAGTATTAAACAATAAGGCGTTACCTCTTAACACAGAAGCATCACCACCCGGCGCCTCCACCGCTTTTCCTTTCTCTCCAGCTTCAGCTGCCGCATCAAGCACAAAGACACGACCTTGCGCGCCTGTCCCAGAACCTTCTCCAATCTTTAGACCCCGCGTCACGTTGCCTTTGGAGCCTCCGCCTCCTCCTTGCCTCACAGGATTCGACTGAATGATCCTTGAATGTTGTGATCTTGACGCAGTCTAACTAGTCGTAGTCATCACGCCCCCATCGCCAAATACCACACTACATTGTCGGGCCATATGTCCAGCTTGGCCGCATCAGAAGCACATAAAAGTGCCTCCTTCCCTTTGGACTGAAAGCTTTGGCTGCTCATTCTTCCTTAGCGGGCAATCCTGCTTCCTATGTCCCGGTTGGTTATACTGAAAACAATTCCCCATCAAGTTGAGGGATTGCCCCACCGAACCACGACCACCACTCGAACGGAAAACACACCCTCCAACAATCGAAGGTAGCGAACTTCCAGATGAAAACACCGACCCCGTCCCCTTATGTTTCTTCTGAGCGGGCCCACTTTGACTTCCTCCGACCGTCCGCCCGTGCGACATCCCCTCCCTCAGTCGCTGATTTGCGACTAGGGCAATCTCAACTACCCTCGCGGACTCCAACAACTCCGCGAAGATGTGAAACCTCATCGTCGCGACTTTCTCCTTAATAGCCGGCCTCAGCCTAGCCTCGAAACGCTTGCACTTCCGCTCGTCCGTTGACACTAGGTCCTCAGCAAACCTTGTTAATGCTGTAAACTGAGTTGCATATTGGTTTACGGTCCGATTTCCCTAGAACAGTTGCTCGAACTCATTCCTAAGGCCGTCTCGCGCCGTCTTTGGAAGATACTTCTCCAAGAATGCCCTGCGAAAGTTCTCCCAACCTTCTCCCATCGTTGGACTAGCCAGTCTCCACCAATATCGGGCATCCCCTTGGAATTGGAACACCGCGAAGGAGACTCTCAGATCTCCCTCCACTATTTGTAGAGTATTCAGTCGTTGGGTTATGTATTCCAGCCACTCCTCCGCAGCTATCGGGTCCAACTCTCCAGCAAACGTCGGTAGCCTTAACCGTTGGAATTCCCTCATCGCGGATGTTGCTCGAGGTTCTTGTTCATGCCGCCCCTCTCGTGCCATATCGGACAACTCTTTAATTGTAGCAATCATTGTTGCAAAGAATTCTCATGCCTCATCTCCATTTTCAGCCATTCTAGCTAAATATTAGCGAATCAAGATTTCACTTATTATTCTTTGCTCCCTTTCAAAGCTTATTTTATTTGAGTCCTTTCTTTTCTTCGCTCATTCATCACCATTCCCTCATGATTCTCCTCTTTTCCTCATATATCTCAATATGGTTCCATTATTCATAAAACAATAAATCTTATCAAAAAGCAGTAAAACCACCAAAGTATGCAATGCTCTTAGCCCGAGTATTCCTTATTTCCCACTAGCCCTCATGTCCCGATTTTAAACCTCAATCACCATTCGACCCAATCCTTAGGTCCGAGCGTTTAAACTTACGCTCTGATATAAAGCTGTAAGGCCCTAACCCGGTCTGTCTCACCATAAACCGAGTCAGTTCCTTCAAGGTAGAAAACTCGAATCAACTCTACTACTGCCAAGATTGATTATGGACCATGGAGTTTCTCTTCCAATTGTTCTTAAGGCGATGTCACGAATAATGTCCTCAAGTCTAATTCTATTCTTGCCTTTCTTTATCGCCTCATACAAGTATAAAACTTTTCTATACTTTTATTTGTCTCGCAAAATGCACCAGGTTAAGCATAAAGCTAACCTGCGCCAGTCGTCAACAAACTCATGCATCGACCAGTCATTGGACGTTTGTTTCATTATTAATATCAGAGTATTCACAATCATTGTCAATAGTAAATCTTTCATTCATTCATCCACAACAGTCCTGATACATAGTCTCGACAGTTCCCCTTACATTTCACAAGAAAGCGACAGACCCAACTATCTTAACATTACTCCTAACAACCAAAAGGAAAAGAAAAGAAAGGATGCTTAGTTGAGCTGCGCCAGATCCACCTAGGGATCATGTTTCTTAAAGATGTGTCGCAGAATCCTCATTCCGGGAACATGGTATATCAACTAAACCAAAAGTTGCGACAGATAACAAGACTTACTACCAGTCGCAAGTTACATAAATTATTATACCAAGGACTCAAGACAAAACTAACTATTTTGCTTGGAATAAGATACATCTCCATCATTTCCGTGACTGCTCCTCTCCTGAAAATGGTAAATCGACTATCGGGATGAACCATGGCTCAATAGGGAAACATAAGTACTACTCGGCTATATGCAATGCATCACAAAAGGATTTAATACTCAATCCTTATAAACAGAGAATAAGGATTGTAATACGATAAGTCGCATAAATAGAGTCCTTTTTCACAATACATCAGAATCACAATTTCATGCTTACTTATAAACATGCGATCACTCACAACTCATAAAACCACATTTGAGCCATTCGCTCGACAAAACCTAATGTCCACATACTCCGCTATTCTGGAGATCCAATACCCGCAGGTCGCGACCCCAACACTTGAACTTCACGGGCTCTATACCGTCGGTCTGCCAACCGCTGTCATGATAGTTGTTTCAGATCTTTCACTCTGTAAGACATCAGGCCCTAACTTGCTCAACCTTCGCATATGGCATTTGTTTCAAAACCTTGTTTCTCAGTGGCATATATAAATCATCCTTGCCAAAACCATGGCCCATAAACAAAGTTTCAAAACCAACTTTCAGAATCACCGAAAACACTTTTCATGCTTTTATAAATCATTTCTCACAAATCCTTCATTCAGTTCATCGATAAACCCATGAAATGATTCACAAATCATGGAAAACACATAAAATTCTTCACAAATCATGGTAAAACACATTGAGATATTCAACCCACGATTTGGTACACATACACGTTCAGTACAGAAATTCCCCTACCTCAATGATTATTTTAAGCTTGATCTTTAGTTCTTCAACTCTTTGTTCTCGGTCTCTCTCTCTCTCTCTCTCTCTCTCTTAAATCTTGAGATTTCTTAGCTTGGCAAAAGTCTCATACCCGTCTCATGGGGTATTTATAGCATAGGTTTATTATTACTTTATTCTTGTTTCACTCATTACATATCACGTGGGTCTGCCACCAAATCTTGTCAAAATCTTACTTTTTCTGCCACATGTGTCGGCGTTAACACTTACTTTCTGTTTTTGTTGACTTTTCAACATTTGCGTTCACACTACAGCTCACTCGCTACTTATAGCTGCAATTGATCACCCGCAGGCCGCACCTATGAAACCTGTGACTCTTTGACCTTCTGCCAAAGATGCGCTAGCTTTCATCGTGTATGATCAGCCGCATCTATAAATAGTCATAATCTTATTCTCAATAGTCTCAGGACTAGTTTCACCAATCGCGCCAGTTAGGCCTTTCGATTTCCCAACTCGCGACTGCTTACTGTTTAAACCTTTACTCTGATTCATATTAAGGTTTATCACACTTCAAGCCATCTTTACTTATTATAACCGCGTAGGTTTAATTAACCAAGATTTTCCTTAATTACAAGCTAGGGCCGTTATAGCTTAGGTTGCTCTGATCTAGATGTGGTGAGGGTTGGGTGTTGGTTTGGTTGGTGTGGGGTGGTTGTGATCGTCAGTTGGGTCGTTCCCAATTGTGCTCTGTTTTCCTTACTCCAGCAGGAGAGGGTCCGTCTGTTCCATGGGTAAGAAAGGGAAAGGAGTTGGTGGTCAGGTGAAGGCTGGCATGGTGGGGGTTCCGTTGTTGGGTTCTCCGAGGCTTGTTGTTTCTGCTGGTGCGTCGCCGGTCATGGGGAAGCTGCAGACCGCTGTGGTGATTGGGGATGGTTCCCGACGTGAGAATGGTCATGCCCCCCAACTATGTCCAATGGGAAGGAAAATGAGGATGGTGTGATGGATGACCGAGAGACTGGGATGGAGGCTGGCTTGGCTGGTGTTTGTGTGCCGTGTTTTTCCAGTGTGATGGAGGGCTGTGGCAGTTTTCCGACGCCGGCAAATGCCCCCTCCCCGTTGGGGTTGTCATGGGTCTGTCTTGGGAGTTGCAACTGGTGGTGACCTTGGCCCTGACATGACTTTTGCTCCACGCTGCGGGCATGGCTTCGATGGCTCCTCCATGGCCAGTGGAGGTCTCGACTTTCCTGCAGAGGGTTGTATAGGAGATGATGGAAAGGGAAATAGTGTGGTTGTGGGTTTCGATCCTAAGCTCGGCATGGGTTGTTTCACGGATAACGATATTTTTCCTTTGGGCTCATCATGTGGGCCTTTGAGGGAGGAGTTGGCTCATGTGGGTTTGAAAAGGGAGGATTGTGAGCTGGGCTATAGGGAGAAGATTGGTGATACTAACAAGGTGTGTGAGCTTGGAGATGGGCCTCATGGGTTTGGCTCTCTGGATGGGCATGGTTCCACCCTGAGAGGTGATAGAGTTGGACCTAGGACATCTTTTGTTGACGTTGTGCGAGTTAAGGGAGAGGTTGTTGGCGGCCTTCGGCTTATCCCCGGAGTTCGCACGGATCTTGGGCATGTCCGTGTCCCGGAAGCGATGGTGGAGAAGGGTGCATAAACCTTTGGCTCTACCCTGGACGGTCTGATGTTGGGTCGTTGCCCTCCTTTTGAGGTTGTTGAGAGACTTGCCATGCGGCTCTGGGCGAGCTATGGCATTTATCGGATCAGGGCATACAGGTCGGGGCAGCTGCTGCTACAGTTTGACTCAGACGCTAGCTTTGAGGCCTTGTTGGAGCGTAGCCTATGGGTGATTGCCGGGAGGCCGGTGCTGTTACGGCGTTGGACCTCGGATACCCGATATGAGGACCTTTAGCCGCGTATCCTTCAGATGTGGGCGAAGTTCTCGGTATGTCATGTTCTCTTTACCATGAGGAGGGTTTGGGGTTGATTGCTTCATCCTTTGGCACATCTATCATGATGGATTCGATCACCCATTCTGGATCCAGACTTAGCTTTGCTCGCATCCTTGTTAAGCTTGATACCTCTTCAAAGATCCGGAGGAAGGAGACATTCGAGTTACCTAGTGGGGGGACTTTCACTGTCACAGCCGAGTATGCTTTTCTGCCACAACAGTGTAGCACATGTAGGATTTTTGGCCATGGCCAGACTCTGTGTCCGAGGAGTAGGGTTGTTCCTGAGGAGCAGACTAGGGTTCCACTTAGGGGGTCGACAACAGGTGACCAGACTAGGGCACCGCCTAGGGGGAGGACTAGGAGATCGAGGGCCCAACAGCAGGTAAGAGGTGCTTCCCAGAGGGGCAGGGGCCTATTGGTTCACAGGTGTATTTGTCTTCACTGAGGCAGCATTCAGTTGTTGTTGCTCTGACTGTTACGAGTTCACCACTACGGGTGGCTATGTTACTCGGACACGGGTACGGGTATCGGGTGTAGGTGCGGGTGCGGGTGTCGGACACCTCTAGTTGAAAAAGAGATGATACATGGATACGGATCGAAAATTGGGTATAGGTACTTCTCCAAGAATGACGGATCTGAGTAACATAGGCAGGTGGTCACTTCGGTGCAGCGTTCGCGTCCACCGGTTGACACACTGAACCACTTTGGGGTTCTGACTGGCCTTGAGGACTCTGAGGCTGTGGTTGTTTATTCTGATAAGTTGGGTTCTGATGGTGAGGATGCTCTTCCTTCTTCTCCTATCTGTGGGACACGCGCTCTGCCGGTTCTGACTAGAGGCGGGACATCTGTGATGAATGTTGATGGAGCGACATTGGATTGAGGTGGGATGTCATGAGCAGGTTTCTCCAA
This sequence comes from Dionaea muscipula, assembly GCA_028571145.1. Classification (NCBI taxonomy): domain Eukaryota; kingdom Viridiplantae; phylum Streptophyta; class Magnoliopsida; order Caryophyllales; family Droseraceae; genus Dionaea; species Dionaea muscipula. Next base: position 22,564 of record JAOWBR010215280.1, read on the forward strand.
TGAGGATGGATTTGGTTCTCCGTGTACAGTGGCAGAGGATGGGGTTGTGAGAGGGTCAGATTGTGTGCACTGTCCTTTGTCCACGGTCCCGAGCTCCATTCCTAGTGTTTCCAGCCCAGAGGGGAGTGACGGGCACACACCTGATTTCCGTGTGTGTGATTTTACTAGATTTGTGCTCATGGAGCCTAGTCCTGTGGATGTTGGGTCAGTGGAGAGGCATGCGTCTCCGTCTTCGCTACCTCTCTCCATATCGCCACCCAATCAGCATGATGGGGAGGGCATGGATGGGTACCCATAGGCCCTGGGTGGGCCGTGACTTACGACAAATTGGAGTTTGGAATGTGAGGGGTCTCAATGACCTCGTACATGTCCAGGAGGTTCGTAAATTCGTCACGCACTGGAGGTCGATGCTGGTGAGCTTGCTGGAGACTCAGGTAAGGGAGCGGAATGAGGCTCGTATCCAATGTGCCATACTTCCCTCCTGGTTGTTTGTTGTTGCCAGAGGGGATCGAGCGACGGTTCGTCTCTGGATTGAGTGGGATTTAACTGAGGTGACTGTTTCTGTGAGGGACTGTCAGGCTCAGTGGGTGCACCTGCAGCTCAGCTTCTTGCGTTTGGGTATGAGCTGCTTGATTTCCTTTGTTTATGGTTTCAATGAGGTCAGTCAAACACAATCTCTTTAGGACTTTATTTCTGCACAGACACGACAGTGTGTGTTACCGTGGTGTATGTTAGGGGACTTCAACGTGGTGAGGAAGCCATCAGAGAGGCAAGGAGGTGCCCCCTTGTGGACCGCAGTGGACGGAGTCTTTGAGGCTTGTATCGGGGAGGCAGAGTTGGAGGATCTGAGATTTAGCGGGCTTTTCTTCACTTGGTGGAATAAGCAGCAGCAGGATCCCATTCTAAGGAAGTTGGATCGGGTGTTGGTTAACAACCAATGGTTCACTTCCTTTCCTTCCTCTGAGGCGGTATTCTTGACACCTGAAGTCTCTAATCACTCGGCGGTTGAGAGGGACAGGACGGAGCATCCACATTTTCAGGAGATTGTTGGTCAGAGTTGGAGTGTTGAGATGCACGGCACGCTCATGTTTTATCTGTACAGGAAGCAGAGGATCCTCAAGGCACAGCTACGTAGGCTGAACCGAGAGAAATTCAGTGACTTATCAAAGAGGGTGAAGCGGGCTTGTTAGGATCTGCTTGGGGTGTAGAGTGCCCTGTTTTCGGGTGCTGGAGATCCGGTGAGGGGCGACGTGGAGAGGGATGTTGGGATTAGGTTCAGCACTTTGGCTCGGAAGGAGGAGAGTATGCTTCGGCAGAAGGCTCGTGTTCGGTGGTTTGAGCTAGGTGACCGCAACACGTTCTTCTTTTTCAGCACTGTAAAATGTCGGCAGAATCGAGGGGGTGTCCGTTCTTTGATCTATGATGACGGGCGTGAGGTTCGAACCCAGCAGGAGTTGATAGCTGAGGCTAGAGGCTACTTTAGTGGACTCGCGGCTTCGGGATGACCAGATCCTCCCTTTGATTCGTCGTTCTGTCTCCTAGGAGCAGGCAAGTGGGTTGGTTGCACTGGTTTTGGCTGAGGAGGTTAGAGTTGCTTTCTTTCCATTGGGCCGCCACAAGGCCCCAGACCGGATGGGTAAAGTGCGGAGTTCTTCAGATCGAGCTGGTAGGTTGTGGGGGCGGATGTCACCACGGTTGTGTTGGAATTCTTTGCTCATGGGCAGCTTCTTAGGGAGGCGAACGGGACCATCCTCTCGCTCATCCTTAAGGTTGCTGGCCCCACCAGGGTCATAAACTTCAGGCTGATCTCATGTTGCAATATGGTTTAGAAGTGCATTTCTAGGATTCTTGCGGCACGGGTGAGGGAGGTGCTTCCAGGACTGATTAAGTCGGAGCAGTCTGCTTTTTTCAGGGGCAGGAGGATCGGGGGCAGTATTCTTGTGGCCCATGAGCTTCTTTGTGGTTTTCACCTGGACCGCCGGCAGCCAAGGTACGCGATCAAGGTTGATATCATGAAGGCTTATGATTCTGTAGAGTTGGGATTTCCTCATGATTGTTCTGATTAGTCCCCTTGGATGATCCAGACGATTATGGAGTGTCACCATTGCTAGCATCACTGTTGCGGTCAACGGAGAGCTAATGGAGTCATTTCGGAGTACTAGGGGTTTTCGCCAGGGGGATCCGTTATCACCGTATCTGTTTGTCTTTTGGATGGAGGTGTTGTCTGCGATTCTCCATAGGTTGACTGAGGACCAAAGCTTCAAGTTCCATTGGCAATGTCAGGAGGTCGATCTGACCCACTTATGCTTTGTTGATGATCTCATGATTTTTTCTCGAGGGACACTTCCTTCGGTAGCAAGGATCATTTCCGCTCTTGAAGGGTTTGGGCAGTTCTCCAGATTACAGATGAATCCCCCCAACAGTGAGATTTTCTTTAGAGGGGTGGCGGAGGATGTCAGGCAGAGTATTTTGGCGGCTTCTGCATTCAAACTTGGGCACCTTCCGGTCCGCTATCTGTCAAACACTAGAATTGTTAATCGGCTCAATGCCTTTTCTGTTCCCCATATGTTGTATTAAATAGAGAAATTTTACAATAGATTACAAGTATTCAAAATTCAAATCCAATAATATCAGATTTGCTGAATATTAGATTTGTTTGTTGCAGGATCTTCTGTTTGTTACAACAAGCTGATCTTTAAGAAGGGACTTCAGACTCCTGTTGCAACTGAGCACACGTGCAGGAGATCAAATACCAAGCTTAACACTATCTTGGGTCCCTCTCATCACTACCAAGTTGATGACTGGAGATTGTCTATTGCTTGTGGAACGGATCTCTGCGCGGGTCCAGCACTGGTCGACCCGCCATCTATCCTATGCGGTTGGTGTCCTTAGTTCTTTTTGGGATTCGGAACTTTTGGGTTTCTATGCTCATCCTTCCTATGTCGATGGCGAAGGCTATTGATTATGGCGAGGTTCTTATGGGCTAGACCATCTTTGGACCCCCATAAGGTCAAGGTCGCCTAGGCGGACGTTTGCCGACCTAAGAAGGAAGGGGGACTGGGTCTGAAGAGGATGAAAATTTGGAATCGAGCTGCACAACTCAAGCACATCTGACATCTTCTTTTAGATCCAGCGGATGATAATTGGTCCCGTTGGGTCCGGACATATCTCCTGCGAGGGCGGTCCTTCTGGAGCCTCCCTGTGCTACATAGACGTACATGGATCTGGAGGAAACTCCTATCCATGCGGCATCTTGTGCGGTATTTGACGGCCTGGAGGATGGGTCATGGCAGTCGGATCTCCTTATGGTATGATTCATGGCTTCCCACGGGCCCTCTCATCGAGACCCTTGGGAGCCAAACCATGGAGAGGTTTGATGCCCCGCCTGTCTGTTGTGTTTGTGACTTCATTACCGACACAACTTGAATGGACTATGTTAGAGTTGGTACACAACGGCTTACATGAGTCAGACGGGCCATCTTTGATTCCATTCGAGACCTGGTGCCGAGCACTCACTTCCCGACTCCGTCCACCCAGGATCGAATTGTCTGGACTCCATCTCCCGGAGGTGTTTTCTCTATTGCTTCGGCGTGGAGACAGCTTCGGTGCACTCATCCACGGGTCCCTTGCGAACCTAGCCTGGTTCCAGGGTGTGGTTCCGAGATTTACTGTGATTGTTTGGTTGATTTTTATAAAGAGGCTTCCTACACAGGATCATCTGTTCTGGCTTGGTATTGCACCCTCTTCATGGTTTGATTGTTTGGTTGATTTTCATGGAGAGGCTTCCTACGCAAGATCATCTATTCAGGCTAGGTCTTGCACCCTCTTCTGCCTGCTGCTTGTGCCAGTGTCGTCGTGAGACTCTGGATCACCTCTTCTTCCATTGTTCAATTTCTTCCGAGGCCTGGCGTTTGACTCTGTTCCGTCATGTCGCTCCAAACTTTCCTGTTGCTTGGAGTGGCATACAGACTCGTCTTTGCTCCCCGTCCCGGCATTCTTTACGGCGACATCGAAAGTTCAAACGTCTCCTCAGTGCTTGTTTCTATTATATTTGGATGGAGAGGAACAAACGGAGGGTTGGCGAGTGTCATCTTCCTGCAGAGGTCATTGTGTCCTTTATTTTAATACTATCACTTAATCTGTATCTTGTTGCCTCAGGGCTCTTTTATTTTTTGTTGTCTTTAGGGAGGCCTAAGAGTATCCTCAACTTAGGGACAGCAAATCCCCAAACATCTCAATGCTTGCTTTGTGCCTTCTCTGACTTGTACGCTTGTACTTTTGTTTTTCATCTATATATTTATTTTTACTTACTAAAAAAAAAATAGTGACAACCTGCCTTAGACTCGACTGGACAAAAACCTCAAACATCTGAATGCACTAACTCAAAAGGAGCACACACTCATTTATTAACTTGAGACCTAGTGATGTCAATTATATCCATATTCGCAGGTATTTGACTCTATTCGATTCGTTTGGGTAGGGTACGGATATAAGAAAATGGGTACGGGTATGGGTACAAAACTTAATATTCACAACTGGTACGGATAGGGTATAGGTATGCTATAATACCCTACCCTACCCTACCCATAATACTCGTGTGTGTGTGTGTATGTGTGTGTGTGTGTGTGTGTGTGTATAGAATTAGTTTCAAATAAGGATGCCCTCTTTGGAATAGTAATAGTGGACTTTTGTGGACCTTGGATTTGCAAGATCAAAGGCTGAGATTGAGTAGTGTTGGTAGTGGATGAATAGTGAGACAGTGCACTGTTCATCTAAGATTGAATCCTAGTCTTTGATTTGAAGATCCAAGGGCCCAAAAAAATCCACTTAATATTGAAAAAAGGATGTCCGCATTTGAAGGGAACTGTATATATATATATATTAGGGAGGTTATTTGGACGCCTAATATAACGCCTAACCGTACGCCTATTCATTTTAAAGTGATTTGAGATGATCCAAACCGGTGGATGCCTAGAAAATGACATCCTAAGACATTTCACGTTTCACGTCCGACGTCCAATAATGACGGGAAGGG
>JAOWBR010215392.1:0-17770 GCA_028571145.1 Dionaea muscipula
AATATTGCCATTTACTTTCCAGCCTTTACATTTCATGCACAACGCTTTTTAATCGATAACTTCACTGGATTAAAACCACGGAATTGGTAAAACATACGTTACGGATAATTCCTTTGGGTTCGATCTTTTTATTACTACCAACGAAGGCAGTATACTTGCTGCATTGCGATCTCGTTCGGTCACACATCTAAGGGTAGATTAGATTATGTCCATTCTGATGTTTGGGGACCTGCACCTATAACCTCCGTTGGTAGAGCATCTTATTTTGTAACTTTTCTTGATAATTATAGGAGGAAAGTTTGGCTTTACACCGTGAAACACAAGTCAGATGTGCTTAATGCCTTCAAGAAATGGAAGGCTCTGGTTAAAAATGAGACTGGCAGATGAATCCGTATTCTGACAACGGAAAATGGTATGGAGTTTTATTCCAAGGAGTTTGACTCCTTCTATTGGGGAACATGGAATTCGACACCATAGGACTGCTGCTTATACTCTACAGCAGAATGGTATGGTAGAGAGGATGAATCGCACCTTGATGGAGAGGACAAGGTGTATGTTGTCTCATTCTGGAATGCCCAAGGGCTTATGGACAGAAGCTGTCTACACAGCTTTTTATTTGGTAAATCGCTCTCCGTCTCTGGCGATAGATTATAAGACCCTAGAGGAAATGTGGACTGGGGCGCCGCCATCGTATGAACACTTGAAGGTGTTTGGTTGTCCTGCATATGCGCATGTGAAGCAGGATAAGTTATCTTCTAGAGTAGTAAAGTGCTCATTTGTTGGCTATGGCGATGGCGTCAAGGTCTACCATTTGTGGTCACCGAAGCAGGAAATCCGAGGGCCATCATTAGTAGGGATGTGACCTTCAATGAATCCTTTATGCTGGATTCCAAATCTGAAGGCCCCGTGGCGATAGATGATGTTGAGTTTTCGCCACGGGATATGGAGACAGAATCAGATGTTGGTGAGACCAACAAGGTGGAGAAGAAGAAGAAAGTTTGGGTTCAGAAGAAGAAGGTTTTGATTGAGATAGAGCTTGCACGCTCAGTTGTTGTTCCTGTTGTTCCTAAACCCATAGCGCCAGGTGTTGCTATCCTACCGCCATCAGAAGAGTCTTTTGTCATAGAGTTTGTCTCTATGGCGCCAGCAGCTGCTGCTCAGCTGCCGCCACCAGTTACTGACGCCACAAGTTTTGTTCCAAGGCGTTCTAAACACAAGATTGTTGCACCTGTTGGGTATGGCTTCCCAGCTTATACTTCTTTTGCTTTGGCTGCAGCTGAAGAAGTGGTGCATGACGAGTCAGCGTCATTTGTGGATTGCGGCGATGGATAAGGAGTATAACTCTCTCCAGAAGAACCAGACATGGGAGTTGGTTCCGCCACCAGAGGGGAGAAAGCTTGTTGGGTGCAAGTGGATTTTTAAGATCAAAGAACCTAGCCCCGACATCTCTATTCCCAAGTACAAAACCTGTTTGGTTGCTCAAGGCTTTTGTCAGAAGGAAGGCGTGCACTACAATGAGATATTCTCACCAGTAGTGAAACATTCCTCCATCCGCCTTCTACTGGGTTTGGTGGCTTTGCACGATTTGGAATTGCATCAGATGGATGTGAAGACGGCGCTCTTACATGAAGATTTGGAATAGACCATCTATATGAGACAGCCAGATGGTTATGTTTCACCAGGAAAGGAGAATTTGGTCTGCTTATTTAAGAAGTCCTTGTATGGGCTTAAGCAATCTCCAAGGCGATGGTATACTCGTTTTGACACCTATGTTGAGAAGTGTGGGTTCAATCGGAGTGACTTTGATTCTTGCGTTTATGTCAAGATGTTTCCAGATGAATCCCCAGTGATTTTGCTTCTATATGTTGATGATATCCTTATTGCAACTAAGGATCTTGCCGCCGTAGACTCAGTGAAGTAGATGCTTGGAGCTGAGTTTGATATGAAGGATTTGGGGGAGGCCAGAAAGATGCTTGGTATGGAGATTGAGAGGGATCGGAAGGTGAAGAAGTTATTCCTCTCACAGCAAGCATACATTGAGAAGGTTCTGGATCGTTTTAGCCTGACTAATGCTAAACCCGTCGCCACTCCATTGGCGGCACACTTCTCATTATCTGTTGCCGATTCCCCTTCCACACCTGAGGAGGAAAAGGGCATGGCGTCAGTTCCCTATTCCAGTGTTGTGGGAAGTTTAATGTACGCCATGGTTTGCACCAAACCTGATTTGGCTCATGCAGTTAGCGTAGTGAGCCGTTTTATGATCAATCCAGGGAAGGCCCATTGGAATGCAGTGAAGTGGATTCTTCGCTATTTGAGGGGTACAAGTTCTCAAGGGTTGTGTTTTGATGGTGCAGCTGGTGCCTCCGGTCAGGTGATTGGTTATTCAGATTCAGACTATGCTGGAGACTTAGATGGAAGAAAGTCTTTGTCTGGATATGTGTTTACTTTTGCTGGCGCCGCCATTAGCTGGAAAGCTAATTTGCAAAGTATTGTGGCGCTATCTTCCATTGAGGCTGAGTATATGGCGTTAACTGAAACAATCAAGGAAGCGTTGTGGCTGTGCCGTTCAGTTGAGTCATTTGGGATTGCTCAGACTTCACGCTCAGTATTTTGTGACAACCAGTCTGCTATTTGCTTGGCAAGAGATGATCGATTTCATGAATGAACGAAGCACATTGATATTCGATATCGATTCATCAGGTCACACATCAAGGATGGTGATGTGCACGTGGCCAAGATTGGTACAGAGGATAACCCTACGGATATGTTCACCAAGGTGGTCACTTCTGCAAAGTTTGGTCATTGTGTTGGGTTGGTTGACATGGGAAAGTGTCCTCCTTTGTTTTGAGCAGATGACGTCATGTGGAAGGTGTTGTTTTGTTTTGAGATGTGGTGTTGACTTCGAGATGGAGATTTGTGATGATATGTGATGCAACAAAACAACACATTACCGTGGCGACAGTCCTGCCTGTGGCGCCAGGGACTCAGTTATGCCTGTGGCGTCACTTAGGCATATCTTAGGTTTTAGAGGAGTGTGGTGAGTTTAGCCACTTCCATGATGCTTTTCATGTTGTGCTTGGTCCATGGATCAAATTTGGGGGTTTGATGGTTCGTGGTTTGAGAGTTAGAGGAGGTCGTCGCCATGACGTTGGAAGCCTTTTGTGACCGTGGCGACTGACCTTATCTGCCAAGATTGAGTTTGTTTCTTGTCGTCCCCTTTGTGAGGATGATCCTTATGATGTGTGGGCTTCATTGATCTTCTTGGGAATCTTTGTTAAAGCTTGATGTGCTCTAGAGGTGAAGGCGTCGCCACAAGTGTATGTTGTCCTCATAGCCATTTCAACCATCGCCACGGGTACCGTCGCCCCACCTCAGGACTTTGCCGCCTCAGTTTGTTTTGTCTAGATTCAATGTATATAGTTTATTTTGGCAAGTCCTTTATTTTAGGCTAGAATCTCGGGAAGATTTTTTTTTCCTGAGTTGGTTAGATTTGTTTTCAACTGGTATAAATACCAGTGTTTGGTGGCTCGCGTAGGCACGGAGCTTAGAACACGCATTTACAATTTCTCATCAACGTGTATTTGTTTCACATTACCCTTCTTTCATACGAACACTCATTGGTTTCTTTTGTTCCGCAATTTGTTCGTGACTCAAGTTGTTTACTCTGTTCGTTGTGATTGCCTTGAGTTCGATCTTTAAACAATCTGCCCATGCACAGGTTGTAACATTTTTAACCACTTGGAACTACCTAGTACCAGAAATTCGTCTATTCCAACAACTATTCACCAACTGGGAAATTGCAAGGATCGATGTTAATTAACTTGAATCTAGAATACTTTTTAAGAAAGACTTCAACATGGGAGGAAGGTGTTTCAACTCTGGTTTGATCAGATGGTCGGCTTGGTTAGATGTAAGAACGCGACTGGGGTCTCCACCGACTTCAATCTGAGTTGTGGAGGCTCTTTATCGTACATGGCCCGGAAGGGGGACATTTTGAGACCATTGTGATAGTGGGTGTTGAACTACCATTGGCCATAACTAGGTGCTTTACCCACTTCTTCGGTGCTGATGAAGTCATGCATCTCAGATAATCTTCTAAACACCAATTGATTCGCTCCATCTTGCCATCTGACAAAGGGTGGTAGACAGAGCTGAGGCATAACTTGGTACCGACTAACTTAAACAACTCTTGCCAGAAGGTTGAAGTGAAAATCTTATCTCTATCAGACACAATGAACTTGGGATACCCATGTAACTTAAAAATATTCTCAAAGAAAACTTGGGCGACTCCACTGGCCATGTACGGGTGTTTGAGTGCAATAAATTGTGAAAACTTCGTAAACCTGTCAACGACTACCAAGATCACCGTCTTCTCTTCTGAGTTTGGCAATCCTTCAATGAAGTCCATGCAGATGTGCTCCCATGATAACTTTGGAGTAGGCAACAACTGAAGAAGGATGGGGTAGCTTGTGTGCTCTGCTTTACTTTCTTGGAAGACGGAACATTTTTTTGAAGAATTCACCAACATGTTGCTTCATAGACGGCCAAAAGAACAAGGCCTTAATTCTCTGTAGGGTGGCACTAGTGTCCGAGTGACCCCTCTTAGGAGAGTCATGGAGTGTAGTGATGATTTGCCTTCTCAAGGTTCTATCTGTACCAACATAAATCCTCCCCTTCTTCCTCACCCTTTTACACCGAGTATGGTGGATCACCATCTGGGGTGATGCGGCAAATAGTTAGACGTGCCTTAGCATGTTCATCTCCCTCATATGATTTCTCCACTTCTCGAACCCAAGAAGGAACACAGACTGTGAGAGCATGATAGCAACCTTCTTCGTACCGTCTAGATAGAGCATCAACCACTCTATTTTCTGCTCCTTTCTTGTATTCAATAACATAATCAAGGCCTAAAAGCTTGGACATTCCCTTCATCTGGGCACATGAAGTCAACTTCTGTTCAAGCAAAAATTTTAATGGCTGTTGGTCGGTGCGGATGATGAAACGTCTGCCAAGTCTTCCATTTCTCGACTGCAATGAGGAGAGCCAAGAACTCTTTCTCATACGTGCTTAATGCGGCATTTCTCGGGCCAAGATGCTTGCTTAGGAAGGCAATAGGCCTCTTTTCTGCATCAAGACAGCGCCAATACCACTGCCACTTGCATCACATTCAACGATGAAGGGCAAGGTGAAGTCGGGCAAGGCTAATATGGGAGCAATACTCATCACCGTCTTTAACTGTTCGAAGGCATCAGACGCGTTCGTCGTCCATTTGAAAGCACCATTCTTTTACAAGGCTGTCAAAGGCTTGTTGACAATGTCATACCCCTTGATGAACTTCCTGTAGTACGCTGTGAGTCCTAAGAAACCTCATAAAGACTTGGGAGTCTTCAATTCTAGCCAATCAACATGGCTTGAATCTTGCTTGGGTCTGTGGTTACCTGATTAGTCATGAAATATGACTCATTTCTGCTCATTTTCTTAGTCTCTTAACACTTTTATCTAGTATTATAGTTTAAGTTACGTATGTTTTACCTTTTTTGTTGAATAATTATCGTTGCATAATTTAACTGTTAAAAGGCTTGATTTTATTTATTATGTTCATTATCTATTTTTAGGTCTTTTTGGGCACAATGGGTGCGTTTTGGTACCCGCGCGTATCAGCCGTGGCATTAGCCACGGCCACGTTGAAAAATTGAGCATTAATGATCGAAGGCAATAGTTAACACGGTCAGTCCATGTCAGTGAACACGGTCGTGTTACCCATAAGCAATCAAGTGCAGAATGGCCTTCAACACGGGCATGTTTTTAAGACACGATCGTATTGCCCTTGTGATAGACACGAATTTTTTTCTCAAACACGGTCGTGTCGACTCCCAGCTTCTGTTTTTAAAAGCCCGTAGTGGCAGATTGAAGGTCGACTTCCTCTCTCGAAAACCCTCTTCGTCTAGACATCCATAGGCGGCCAAGGCGATCCCGAGGGCGTGAAGGCAAGGTTTCCAGTGTGTGTAGGAGGAGAAGACACGGAGACAATCAAAGATCAAGGTCCGTGACAACCTTGTTCATGGTCGAATCGCGTGTTGCATCTTCCATTCGTGAGAGGAAGGCAAGCGGCTATTTCGTCTGTGCTCGCGTTCGTTCTCCCCATGTGCGGCTGATTCCGATAAGTTGGGTAAAGGTCTTTCATATTTTAGGATTTAGGTTTTGAGAATTTTTATGATCGAACCTGTGTGTAAACGGATTTGTGTGATTAGTGTTTCTATCTATGGGTTTTATTAAAATCTGATGTATGCCTTTCCGATTAATTGACAACCATCGTTTGACATCGATTAAAATTAATTCATTGAGTAGATTCGCTCATATGTCTCCCTGCATATCTTGTTGGATTTAATTAATTAGGGTTTACTTTTAGGGCTTCCTGTTACACTGCTTAATTGAAAATATGACCGTGTCTGACAAGGATGGTTGTGTCTTGTCCAGTGCTACAAGGTGATTTGCGACATCGTCTAGAGTAGAACCTGATTAAAATATTTAATTCCCTGCATGCGATCCATACCATATTGTCACTTAAATTCCAACCTGCTTGAACAACGGGAACCTGAACCTAATTCTTATCCATTCTGGTTTTTATCATTTAATTTAATTTTCATCATATTAAAAACCCAAAAAGAATTTATTTTTGTCGCATCCGAGTTGTGCCTTTCTTATCCACACATTTAGCTTTTCATTGGGTTCGACATCCTTAACTTCCCTAATCTGTACTGCGAGGTACCATGATATAATTTGGACGACACAAAATTTTTGGCGCCGTTGTCGGGGAGAGTGACAGCTGAATACGGAAGCATATATCTCGTGTAAAATTCCACCGGTAAATTCGCTCCATTTTATTTTATTTATTTTAATTATTTTGTTTTTGTTTGATCTTTTTAGAACTATATTCTTTGGTCTTGCATGAACGTTTGGGAAACGGGTGCCAGTGGTAGATTGTAACGTAGTTTAAGTGTTGGGTCTATTGCTTTAGAACCTATTCCTACACAAAACCACATGGCTAACAATGAAGAAGACAGTAATAATGAGAATGATAATGCAAAGTAACCACGAGAATGAGAATAGGAAAACAATGCATGAGTACTTGCATCCTACACAAGGCCTAAATTCCTCATGCATTATGTTTCCTACAAATGCACCTCATGTAGAATTGAAACAAGACTTTATAAGCATGCTGTCAGACTTTACAGGGCTAGATAATGAAAATCCTATGTCCATGTTAGAGCTTTTGAAGAGGTAATAAATAGTTTCGATCCCCATGATAAAATTGAAACTGCTAGGCTTAGATTCTTTTCCTTTTCACTTAAAGATAAGACTAAGGAGTGGTTATACTTTCCGAAGCCTAGATCCATTGGAAATTGGGGAGAGATGACTCGTGATTTCTATAGAAAATTCTTCCCCCCTCACAAAGTTCAACAAGTAAAAAGGAAGATTTTCAGCTTTATCCAAAGGGATAACGAGACTCTATTCTCTGCCTGGAAAAGCTTTAAAGATTTGTTTACGAAGAGTGAAGGCTCATGAGTTATTTTTATGAAGGACTCACGCCTAAGGATACACAATTCATTCAACTGTCTTGTGTGGGTGGATTCGTACATAAGGACCCTCAAGAAGCTATGGACTATCTGGATGAAATAACAAAAAATTCTAACACTTGAATAGGACCTGACCCCTCTGAGTCTACGGACCGAACTAAGGGCACTGCTCCTTCATATGGGGGTAGTGTTTTCAAATTAAAAGAAGAGGACCACCTACAAGCAAAAATTGCTCTTCTACAAAAAAGGTGAAAAATCTGAAACAGAAAAGTGTTGCAATTGCTGTTAGCCAAGTAAATCAAGTCAACTTGGGGGGTGCTTGCAAAATTTATGGTGAAACAAGCTATTTGACTAGGGACTGTAGTTCACTTACTAGTTTTTTAGAATTGCCCGAAGAACAAGTTTATGCATTCAATCAATATCTGAATAATTACAATGTAACAGGTTCCAATCCTAATTTGACAAATCAACTAAGTTTTGGTAATAGAAATGAAAATGTGATGGTTCCTGTCTAAATTCAGCCATCAAATTCAACTTACATGCCTCCTCAGCAAAGAAGTAACTATGGGTATCAACAATAAATACCCCAACCACCACCTATTTGTTGGTCCCAAAATGAAGGGCTCTACAAGTTCGAAGGGGGGGGGGGATGAATGAACTAGTAAGTTTTTTTAAACTTTTTAAATTCTTTTTCAGATTTAAAAGAGTATGCAGCGGAAATGTTATTTATATAGCCCTTTTTAAGTTATATTTCAAATTTGTTTTTAACACTTATTTTAGTTTATAATGCTATGTGTGGAATGATATGTAAGATATGCAATGACACGCGATATATAGAGGTACACAGTAGTGTAGTCCGCTAATCCTCTCTTCTCCTTGTGATGTAGGAGGAATCCACTATGTATTTGACACCAATACAGTAGTGTAACAGTGTCAACACACTGTTGTCAATCACTTACAGCTCCTTCGAAGTTCTTCTTCAGCTGCTATCACACACACAACTCCTTCACAACTTGTAGTTGCTTCAACTGCCTTCAGTCCTTCACACCCTTGGTTGCTTCAACTACTTCGATCCCTCACAACACCTTGTTGCTTCACCGATTATGCAGCTCCTTCACACCAAGTTTTCACTAAACTTCAATCCTTCGTAGATCACCACTTCACTAACTTTGGTCCGTGACAGCCTCAACTGCTTCAGCAATCAAACAAGAGTAACAGTTCTGGTTTTTTAAAAAATGAATCATAGAGATGTGATTCTTCGAGCAGTTCTAGATGTGGCTTGAATGCTCTTAGGTTTGCTCGAATCTCAGAGGATGAGATCTGGATGAATCGTGAATGCTCAGAATGCTTTATTCTGGACTATTCAGTGTATATCTCTCGAATGTCTTCTCTGAGATTATATATCCCTCTCTTGAAAAAATTCCCGTTGGAGAGAGTCTTGTTTCAAATCTTTAGTCTTTTCTTCAAAACCCTTAAAAAGTGGATCTGTGCATTCTTGCTTTCCCTTTTCATGCTTGCTTTTCCAAAAGCCACTTTTTCTGAACTTTCTTTCCAAAACCTGACATTCTCTTTGTCAAAAAGCAATTAAGCTTTTTTCACCATGCAGTCACGTCAACCATTAACCTCTGGTACCATACAGCTTTTTCGTCCTTCTTCTGCATAAACTTTTTGTCTTTGACTAGCTGTGTCTCACGTTATTCAAATCATTTGAATTTAATTCAAACTTCAATTGAATTAAATATGAAGAACCCTTGACTTGTCTTGATGGTCATGTCATGTTCCTACACTGGTTCTGAAACATGGCTGAACTCAAACTCTAGACTGGAGCAAATCCTCGACTGGTCTTGAACCTCAGCTGGTCTTGAAACCTCGACGGATCTAGATCCTCGTCTGGTCTTGAAACCTCGACTGGTCTTAAACCTCAGCTGGTCTTGAACCTCAGCTGGTTTTGAACCTCAGCTGGTCTATATCCTCAACTGGTCTTGAACCTTAGCTGGTCTAGATGCTCAACTAATCTTGAACCTGAGGTGGTCTTGAAACCTCGACTGGTCTAGATCCTCAACTGGTCTTGAACCTCAGCTGGTCTGGAATCTCAGCTGGTCTGGAATCTCAGCTGGTCTTGAAACCTCGACTAGTCTAGATCCTCAACTGGTCTTAAACCTCAGCTGGTCTTGAAACCTCGACTGGTCTAGATTCCCAACTGGCCTTGAACCTCAGCTGGTCTTGAACCTCAGCAGGTCTTGAATCCTCGATTGGTCTAGATCCTCGACTGGTCTTGATCCTCAGCTGGTCTTGAAGCTCAGTTGGTCTTGAAACCTCGACTGATCTAGATCCTCAACTGGTCTTGAAATTCAGTTGGTTTTGAACCTCAGTTGGTCTTGAAACCTCCACTAGTCTAGATCCTCAACTGGTCTTGAACCTCCGCTGGTCTTGAACCTCAGCTGGGTCTGAACCTCGACTGGTTCTGAAATCTGAACTGGATCAACTCTTCTACTAGATCTGAACCTTGATTGGTTCTGAACTAAGACCTGCTCCTATTAATATTCATTTATATCTAACTATACAATAATGCATGCATCATCAAAACACTTAACATTCTAATCCTAAAAAATTCCCCCTTTCTGATGATGCCGAAACTCATATATAAATGAATGAGCAGAAATGAAATGTAAATCAAAATTTACATAACTTCAAAAACTTTAAATGTTTGAGAATGTCAGTCAGAACAACACAACAACAAAAAGGATTGAATGAACAACAATATACATCACCGTCTCCATGGTTCTTTGTATTGTTGTTATTGATGATGTTGTTGATGTTGAGTTGGAACTGGAGCATAGTACATCACATCTAGAAAGATGTCATTGTCGATGAACTTCCATGCCTCTAAGGCTAAATCTTCCCCCCCATCCTGACCATAATCCATCTCTAAACAACTTCATGAACTCTTCAATGCTTTCTGCCTGTGTGATTCTGCTTCTGTCTGCTTTTGAAACCGTCCTTCTCTTGTTGAGAACTTTCTTCATTGTGTTTAGAACCACTTCTCCTTTCTGTTTAGACTGACAATAATAGAAAAATCTATCTTCTATTTTTATCTTGTTCCATTTTCTCTTATCAAAGAATAAATACCTGAACTCTTCATAGTCTTAATTTGAGAGTTAAGGTGGGATGAACTCTTCAATGCTTTCTGCCTGTGTGATTCTGCCTCTGTCTGGTTTTGAAATGGTCCTTCTCTTGTTGACAACTTTCTTCATTGTGTTTAGAACCACTTCTCCTTTCTGTTTAGACTGACAATAATAGAAAAATGCATCTTCTATTTTTGCCTTGTTCCATTTTCTCTTATCAAAGAACAAATACCTGAACTCTTCATAGTCTTGCTTTAAGAGTTGAGGTGGGGTGAACTTCTAGATAATTCTTTGTGAACTTTCAGCACCCTTCTGTTTGTGAGTATTATCTTCCCCCTTTTTCTTTTGAACATCATCTTCCCCCTTTTAGGCATCATTCAAAAAGCGAAGGAGGAGATCAGTTAAGCCTTCTTGATTCTTTGCTTGAGCTTCCTGAGCTGTGATGATTGTTACCCGGGCATCCTCAACATTTTTCATCCTTTCATCATGCTCTCCAAAATTCTGCTCAATCATGTTGTTCAAGTGCTTCTCAGACATCTCAATCTAGTTTTCAATGACTTTGCAGTTAGACAGGTTCACAGATGAGACATCGATCAGCTTCTTTTCTAGAAAATTTGTGTTAGCCTTCAATGTGTCTAGAATGAGCTTGAGAGAGTCTGACACTGTTTGCATGTTCTCTATAACCCAATCCATCTGTTCATTTAATTTTTACACACTCAAACACAAGAAGCTTTTAGCTTTTGATCTTGAGATCCATGAAAATCCAGGTACTTCAAAAGTCCCTTCATTGTTGAACTCTGCTCTTTAATAGCCGATAGAAGACATTTGACAGCCTGCTCGATGTGAGCAGACATATCAATGTATCCTTATTGTGCACTGTGTTGAGGCTCAGGTGTTGGATCATGACTTGATGAGGGAAAAGACCCCTCATAGACCACAATTTCCTTCCCTAAAACATCTGCATCAATGTTCTTAGATGCTGTTAGAACAACATCATCCTTGGGAGATAAAACATCCTTAAAAACAGCATCAGCAAACTCTTCCTCTTCAGTTTCAATGATCATCTTTCTCTTAGTCTTTCTGGTTGATTTCCTCTTTCTTCTATATGTGAGAGGCTCTTTAGCTTTGGCTTGATCAGCAGCAGCAACTTGCTCTCCGTCCAACTCATGAACTAATTATTCAGCATATTCCATTTCTACTTTGTCAGCTGCTTCTTCAAGAAGTTTGTTTGCTGCATCTTCAATGATAAAGTTTACAAATAAGCCCACATCCTCAATTCCGTAGGAGACTCCATCATTTCCAAAAAAAGTCAGGTTGTTGTCATCCATTTCTTCATCATGCACAATAGCAGTCTCTACATTTTCATCAACAGGAATCATACCTTGTTGAGAGGCAAGGTAAATCTGGCTCAGAAATACATTATCATCATCATCTGTAGTCCTTCTCCTAAGAGCTTCAATCCTTGAGCTTAAAGGGATGTTGTCATCCTTATCCTCACCAACATCATCCCGCTCACCATCTTTATCAACATGTAGTTCATCATCCATGGCTTCCTGTTCTGCTGATTCTACAGTATCATCCTCTTTCTCCTCCTCATCATCGATGACCTCAGTTGCATTTAAGGATGGAGTTTGAACATTCTCTAGTGCAGTGGGTTGATCACCATCATTCCCACCATCTTGATCATCATCATCTTGATTATCATCAACATCATCATCTTTGTCATCGGTCAGCTTCTTTTTAACAACAAACCTTTTGTGAGTCAATGCTCCAACTTTGAAAAATGTTCTAAGTTTGAATGCATCTATCGACTCATGCATCTCAACTAATCGCATGATCCAATCCTCTTCTTCATGCATCTGGTTAATTGTCTCAGCTTGAGTTCTTGATCTGCTCAGCTTCGATGACAACCATGAGTTAAATCTTGCAACCTCTTCAGCTATCTCCTGATCTTCAAGTTGTTCTGTTTCAGCAGCAGTCATCTCAATAACTTCATCCTCAATGTCATTAACAACCTTTGAGGTCACAGGGTTCTGGGGACGATGAGAGTGGTCCCGAGCATCAACTGCCTGCTCACTCTCATTTCCCTGCTCCTGTACCTTCACCACATCATTAGCAGCTCTAGCCTCTTTAACAACATCCTCAATCTCTTTAGCAGCATCTTGGTTCACCTCCCCCTCAACTTCTGCTTCATGAGGTAGGATTGTTGTAGAACCAATTGTTTCAAAATCCTTAAGCAGCGTCTGCTTCATTACCTTTGGTTTCTTAACAACCTTGCTTTTCTTCTCTTTGGGTGAGGAAACTACCTTCCTTTTCTGTGACTTCTTCTTCTCAGCATCTTTCTTTTTCTTTTCAGTCTCAATTCTCTTTAACCTCCAATCCTTTCTTTCCATCCTCATTGATGAACATTCTTTAGGTTGGAAACAATGCTACCCTTCCCCTCAATGGAATTCCAAGCCAACACAGCAAATGACTGATAACCAATGCAAACGATTTCTTGAAATGAAAAATACCTTTAACAGGGGCAGAGGTATTGGTCTTCTCCTTCATAATTTGCTCATAGATCCTCTTGTACACATAGGTTGCCCAGTCAACCTGTTGTCGTGTCCATACTGTTGACATCAGGGCAGCTCTATGCCTGGTCATGCAATCATGAGATCCTGATCTTCCATCCACTATCTTGCCAAAGATATGACACAATATTTAAAATTCAGTCTTCATCTTTATCACTTTGCCAGAGAAGTTGCTCTTGCTACAGTGTTGGCTTAGGATTTCAAGGGAGATAATGACATCTCTATCCTGAACCCTAGAGACGATGGTATCTTCCTTGAAGTTGGCATGCTGATAGAACTCTATCACATCCACTGGTGAGAAGGAAGGTGTTGATAGTGAAATGAACTGAGAAAGTCCATTGAGTTCGAGGTCTTCGACTATCTTCCTTCCTAGGTGAGAGCAATCCTCACTCTTTAAGTACCCATCAATGCTGAATGTTAGCCCGGTGATCAGGGCTTCAGAAATATCCTTGCTTGAGTACTGTGACAACATTGATGAAAGTTTGAGGCTATGAGAAAGTCTGCGGAGAAAAACTCAAAGAGAGATGACTAGGGTTTCAGCTTTGGGTTCGAGGAAAGCAATGAAACAGAGTGAGAATGAGAGTGATCAGTTTAGGGCAATGTTTGAGTTTGAAAATGGGTAGTGGGAAATGCAAATGTAATATCTCACATGGTCAGCACAAAAGTCTGATAAAAATTCGGCGCGAAGTGGGAAATCCTTCAATGAGGATTTGCCAGGTGGACCAATCTGGAAATTGTTTCCCCCTCAAAGTTGCAATAAAGGTCTTGTCTAGATTAAAATGAATCCACCTTTACTTGCCACGTCATCCAATTTCTCCTTAAAGATTGACTACTGCAAAAAACTCGACTGCTTTAAAAAGCTCGACTGTTCCAAAAGCTCAACTGAATCTGCTTCAAAAGCTTAACTGGAACAAAAGCTCAGCTGGAATAACCCAAAACATGTATGAACATCTCAAACTCTTCTGAATCATAAAAAACAACAATCAAAACCTCTTCAACTCAAATCAATCAATCCTAATTCACTTTTGATATCTGAAAATCTACCTTCTTACAATGCTTTGGTGAAAATATCTGCTAACTGCTTTTCAGTTGAGATATATTCCACCTTGATGCTTCATTTCTCAATATGATCTCCGATGAAATGATGTCTCACATCAATGTGTTTTTTTCTTGAGTGCAAAATTGGGTTTTGACTGATTGCAATGGCACTGGTGTTGTCACACAAAATCAGAATCTCCTTCTCTTCAATCCCATAATCCATCAACTGATGCTTTATCCAAAGCACATGTGTACAACAACTTCCAGCAACAACATACTCAGCTTCTATAGTTGATGTTGCTATGGAAGTTTGTTTCTTGTTGAACCAAGAAACAAGTCTGCTTCCCAAGAACTGACAAGTACCTGATGTACTTTTTCTGTCCACCTTGCAGCCTGCAAAATCTGAATTTGAGAAACCAATCAACTAGAATCCTTTATCTCTTGGATACCATAGACCAATGTTTTGAGTACCCTTGAGATATTTCAGAATCCTCTTTGCAGCCTTTAAGTGACTCTCCTTGGGGTTGGCTTGGAACCTTGCACAAACTCCAACTGAAAATGAAATGTCTGGCCTACTTGCAGTCAAGTATAGAAGAGCACCAATCAATCCTCTATACTTGGTCTGATCAATATCTTTGCCAGCTACATCCTTGTCAAGACTTACTCTAACACTCATTGGAGTAGGAGATGATGAACTATTCTCCATTCCAAACTTCTTCATCAGATCCCTAGCATACTTGTCTTGATTGATAAAGATCCCATTTTCTAGTTGCCTGACTTGCAATCCTAGAAAGTAGGTCAATTCTCCCATCATGTTCATCTAGAATATGGTCTTCAACAGATTTGTAAACTTTGACACATCTTCTCATTTTCTGATCTAAAGATGATATCATCCACATACACTTGAACCAAAAGTGTATTTTCTCCATCTTGAATTCTAAACAAAGTTTTGTCAATGATTCTTTTCTTAAATCCATTGTCTACCAGAAACTATGAAAGGGTTTCATACCAAGCTCTTGGTACTTGCTTCAACCCATACAAGGCCTTCTTCAATCTGAAAACATCATCCTCTCTACCCTTGATCTCAAAACCTAGTGGCTGTTCCACATACACTTCTTCTTCAGACAATCCATTAAAAAATGCACACTTGACATCCATTTGATAGACCTTGAAGTTCTTGTGGGCAGCAAATTCAAGGAACAATCTATTGGCCTCCAGCCTTGCTACTGGTGCATAGGTCTCATCAAAATCAATACCTTCTTGCTGTGAGTATCCTTGTGCAACCAACCTTACCTTGTTTCTTAAAATTGCACCATTCCCATCCATCTTGTTTCTGAACACCCATTTTATCCTTACAACATTCTTGAACTTGGATCTAGGAACAAGTTCCCATACTTGATTTATTTTAAATTCATTGAGCTCCTCCTGCATTGCAATGATCCAATCAGCATCATTTAATGCATCTTCAGAAACTTTGGGTTCCATTTGAGATAGAAAACATGCAAACATGGTGTCAAGTTGTCTTCTTGTTCTTACACCAACCTCTAGATTTCCAATCACTAAATCTTGTGGATGATCACTCAGCCATCTTAAATCAGGCTAATTCAATGGTGTAATAACTTGTCCTTCATCTTCCAGATCATCTTTTGGATCTAATGGAACATCTTCTGATTCTACTGAATCATGTTCATGCTCATTCCCAATATCATCAGCCGATCTTACTTTGGGAATTTCAGCATCAACATATTCTAGGACAATTAATTTCTTTGGTTCTGAAATCTTCATTCTTTCAGCTTGTTGGGCCAGCTTGTCCATTGCTTCATCAACTCCTTGAGTGAAGTGTGGCTCATCAAACACAACATGAATTGACTCTTCAATCACCATGGTTCTCTTGTTGAGAACCCTAAAGGCCTTAATCACACTTGAGTAAAGCATGAAAATTCCTTCATCAGCCTTTGCATCAAAAGTCTTCAACTGAACCTTTCCATTGTTGTGAATGAAGCACTTTCCTCCAAAAATTTGAAATCGACCTATGCTAGGCTTTCTTCCATTCCACAACTCATAAGGTGTCACTCCATGCACCTTATTGATCACTGTCCTATTCTAAGTGTAACAAGCAGTTTTGATTGCTTTTGCCTAAAACCTTTTAGATAATCCAGCTTCGGTAATCATTGTCCTAGCAGCTTCTTTGAGTGTTCTATTCCTTCTTTCAGCAACTCCATTCTGCTGTGTAATTCTAGCAGTTGCTAGTTGATGAACAATGCCTTCTCCTAGGCAAAAATCAGTGATGACTTGATTCAAAAATTCAGTTCCTCTATCTGATCTGATCTTCACAATGCTTAAACTTTTCTCATTCTCATTTCTCTTCATCAGCTCAGGCAGTCTTTTCATTATGTCTTTCTTCTTATTCAAGCACACTGTCCAAGTTTATCTTGAGAAGTCATCAACCACTACCAATGTATACTTTTTCTCACTTACACTGATAAGGTCTACTTGACTAAATAAGTCCATGTGAAGAAGCTCTAAAATCCTACTTGATGATAGCATTGTCTTGTTCTTGAATGATGCTTTGATTTGCTTCCCTTTCTGACAAGCATCACAAATGCTTTCTTTCTTGAACACCACATCTGGAAGTCTTTCAACCAACTTCTTCCTAGCAAGCTTGTTGATTGTCTTGAAGTTCAAATGACTCAACCTTTTATGCCATTGCCAACACACATCAGCTGTAGTCTTGGCTAAAAGACATGTACCAGCTACTGCTGTGGTCCAATCCACCACATCCATGTTCTTTTACCTTGAACTAGTCAGAACCACCAATCCTGATTCTTTATTTCTGATCTTGCAGATGGTTTTGCTGAATTCTATAAGAAATCCTTTGTCACAGAATTAGCTGGTGCTCAGCAAATTGAACTTCAATTCTTCTACAAATGCTACATCTTCTATGATCAGCCCATTTCTGATGATGGAACCCATTCTCTTTGTTTCTCCAGGCTTCTCCTTGCCTCCAAAAATCACTTTGGATCCATCTTTTTCTTTGAAATCATATAAACAGTGTCTGCTTTCTGTCATGTGTCTAGAACACTCACTGTCAATGTACCAGACAACCTGCAAAACATATTAATAGGGTTTAGGTACCTAATTCTGATTGAGTCCTCTAAAGTTAGTACTCCTAAAGTTAAGCCCTAGACCATATCCAATGGGTCTTCTCCAGGGAGCATTATATCTTTCACTGCCATAATCATAAAAGACAGCAGAATAGCATCCAGGATAATACTTGGATGTGCTAGCAGGTAATGGATAATGCATATGTTGTTGTCTAGGTTTATTCACAAGCCTATATACACTTGTATATGACCTTCTAGAATACCTAGGTCTGCTTGTGATAGCACGCGTCGTCGGGTGTGCTAAAATTAGAAATTTGTAATCACGTACCTACTGCTAACAGAAGTTAGCGGTG
>JAOWBR010215503.1:0-17769 GCA_028571145.1 Dionaea muscipula
TCATGGAATTGATCAATCTGGTGTACAATCTAGCATCTACTCTCTTCCATGCCAGGGCTTTATCCGGATGTTTATCAGCACTCGGACCCACTTTAGTCAAATGTTCATCCAATTTCATTCCATAAATAGATAGTTCCACAAGCTTACACCATTCAAAATAATTTGTGTCATTTAGTCGGATATCAGTGAGTCGGATGGTCGCTGGAACAACCTTAAACGGCACAGGTGCAGATTGGGATGTACCCGCCATGAGCTATAAAGAGTGAAATACCGGCACACAACACTGGAAGGAGCTCACAAAAAATAGCACAACTAAAACCAACATAGCACTTCAACAGTCATATCCATAAATAGAACAACACTTCAATTGGGATGTTGAGGAGAGCAGAGCAACGGTTGGGCAAAGGGAAACATGGAGAGTAGAACACACACATGGAGAGCAGATCATCGGTCAAGCAAAGAGGAAAACCTCATCAGAAGGGCGAGGAGAAGAAGTTGTCAGAGACTTCACCGGAGGTCGGCGGCGCGTGAGCCCCAAGCACCGGCAAGGGTGGCGCGTGGACCACCAATAGGCAAAACAGCGGTGGTGGAACTTGGAAGATGTGCCCAAGCCTCCGGAGTCAGTCTATGTGTGTGGTGAGAGCACCAAAGCTCGGGATCACAGTAGGTCTGAGAAAGAAGAAGCACACCTCGAGGAGAGAGAAAGCCGCGTGTGGCCACTCGGCACGCCATCCGGCCCTGCGCTTTCGGCGGGTTGGGCGACTGGCAGTGGTTGTTCACGGCGTGGTGGCTGTGTGGCAAGGGGAGAACCGGTAATGATAAAATACGGTGGACAGCTCCTCAGTGGTCAGGCAGCAGCTTAGGAAACATGGTGGTATTGCTCTGATACCATGTTATTCACTTAACAATAAAATGAATGAATCCCTACCTCTACAATTGAGGTTTAGGAGCCTTTTATTATTAATGGATAATGGGCCACTTGGGCTCTAGATCTAATACTTGATAATAGGCCCAAAGGTAAAGAGGTTAAAGAGGTTAACATATCATAACTCTCAACAAAGACGATTAATGCCCCATTAAAAGACCTTGGCGCTTGAAGGTCTTCTGTCGCCATGCTACCGTCGAGTGCCATTTAAAACACTGTCTGATACCATGTTAAAGAAAATGAAGTGGAAGAGGATCGAAGGAATTTCTGTATGTATTGGTGTATCTAAAATGTACAATAGGTGAAGGAGGCAATCATGAAAAGGAAAGAAAATAAATACACAAGGAAGGAGGACATGCAATTGATACTAATTGCATAAGATCCTCAATTAGTTTAGTTAAGGATTTGCCAACTTTCCTCACATAGGAAAATATCCCTATGTAGCTCAACAATGAGAATGTACAAAGAATATGACTCTTAAATAATAGCAAAAAAATAAATAAATAGAGAAATGAACAAAGAAAAGAAACCAACCAAACTTGGTAGACAAAGTACCTGGAAAAGAAATTGATACATAACAAGTAAGAAAATGTAAGCTTTGGTCAGGAAGGGAAAAAGGGTAGGTTAATTAAAGTTAAACTAGTACAAATAGATGCAAGTGTGAATTACTCAACAGTATACGATAATTATCCACAAAAATCTTAATCTTCATTTGTCAAGTTTAAGAAATTTTTGGACGTGTTGCTGCCTAGCTTCAGGTGGAAGTTGTATAGGAAAAGCATATGTTTGCGGATAAGAAGGCGGTTTCATCAATTCTCATGACTGTCGGCTACATCAAGCCCTTCAATAGCACTCAATACCCCCATGGAACTTTTATTGACAAGTCAAACTTGAACCAAACAAGAATAGCTATTCCATTGGTAATAGAGACAATAGAATAGCTATTCCTATGAACCAAAGATAACTTAATGTGTGGTTGGTAAAGCCGTAAAGGCACCTAGGCCTGGGGTGTCACATCATGGATGCAGCCTGCTGACACAACTTATAACTTAGCCACTACAGCATCTTGCTTGAAGCTTTAATTATCAAAGAAGAAACCTCCAAGCTTGGAAACTTTGCTCGTCATCTAAAATACACTTCAAGTAGATCATACGTGATGGCAGATGCTCTTGGTATGTTATTTTCAAAACATCAAATGAGGTTCAACACTTGTCTATAAGTGAAAGATTCTGAAAGGAGTGGGACTGTTACTGGTCCTTCAAGCTCAATAGATTTGGACTTGTTAGACATATTAGTTCAAACTAAACATAGATACTATCACAGTGCTTCGATAAGTCGTTCTTCAATACTCTATTCACCTAACAACTGTTCTCTGATCCAAATCCTGCTTATTTGGCCAAGGAAAAAAACTGATTTGATAAACTATGCCAAACATTCCAATACCTTCGACAAATGTGGCATAATTTCTTGAAGGACTGATCAAACACTCCAATGCTATCATCTGATTCAACACTACAGTGAAATCACCTCATTGTGCCAAGCCTGCTGGATCGTAGCTGCAGTATCATCCTTCCACAGCTCTAATATTTGATTAGCAGAATTAAAGGCATAAATAATGGCCAAGAAACTGAAGTAGCCTCCTTGCGATGCATAACCTGTGAAGAAATCTCTTTAAGGCAGATATGGTCCCTATTCCCTTGTTCCCTGTATTGGTTATGTTCTTTATTGCTTGTTTAGCAGAAACTAATTGAGCTCAGCTTGATCTCCCAGAAAAGCTCCAAGGAAGTCTCCTTTCCAGATTGTCCCATCTATTGCATAATAACAATTATCCATCCCCTTTCAATAATCATTGAGCTTCTAATTGGATGTTTGTGAATGTCATGTTCTGCAGAATATATAAAAGCTAGAAAATTAGCACTAGTTGCTTTCGGTTGCTCTTATTGTTCTTCCTTTAATTGGTGTAGTCTAGGTACCAATATTCTTTTTTTTATCAATAAAGTAAATATGTGCCAATATTCTTGTTCCTGTTGTATTGTGTTCTTATGTAGACATGATTGTCTAGAAAAATTAAAGTTTCCTTTAATTTATTCATGATCGTATGTTTTGGTTCGTGCTCCTTGTCGTACAGGATTTGTTTATCTATGAACTTGTCTGAGCTCTTTGTTCACATTGAGTCCTCCTTTGGCAGAGGCGCATAATGGAATTCACAAAATATGAAATGTTAAACAAAGCTTTGGAAGCATTTGGTGATCTTGGTGAAGATGAAGAATTGGGACCTGCTGATTGGCCCACAGTCAAAAGATATATCAAAAGTTTACCAAACATTGATGACGAACGCGTAAACCCTGATAATGGATCTGAATCCCATACTAGTCTGCATTCGTTGAGCTTATCAGATATTCGTATACGCCTTTTGAATGGTACCATGTTTTCTTTATTTGCACTTATCTTCACTGTTGTATTAGTTTTGATAAGTAGAGCTTCTTCATTAATAGTATGTGCAGCTTGCGCTGGCAACCTGTCAATATTATGTTGTCAATAATCGAGTTTCTCTTTCATTTTCATAATGCTAGTATGGTTGATATGGACATCCAATTAAATGCACTTATTTATTTTGTATTCAGCATAGGAAATTCAGAGCAACACTTTCCCACAGCTTTTACTTCTAGTTTCGAACTCTAGGTGTCCCTCTCCTCCTTTGTGATATCAAAGGAAGAAGGGTATTAGCATGAGAGATTCTATTTTCCACAATTCTTGTGGTTATTTGATAGTAAATTTGTTGTCATGGCATATTCCCTGCCATGGATCAGCCTCCTACAATTTTTGTATGAAGTCTGTCATACAACATTGATCTTTGCTATATATACAAATTAGTGGAAGCTCCTATTTTAGATCTACAAGGCTCGAAATTCTGAATCCATGATTTTGCATATTTGTAGTGACTTAGCATATCAGAACCTTTTTTTTTTGCCCGTATAACTGAACTTTTTCAATGCATTAGGTTTTTGATTGGCCATAGGCTGGTCAAGCTAAGAACTTGTCTCAAAATTTAATGCTATTCTTTTGTTGTCTTCACCATCTTCTTTGCGATTGAGCGAGATGGGTTTAACTTTTAAGAGATTGGCAATCATCTTAATGTAATTTTTCATTTCTTGTTTATCTATTCACCTATTTTAATTTGTAGATTATGGTTGTCTGTATATGCTTGTTTAATGCTTTTATATGGTGGGATTACTATTATACAAAAAGAGAATCTATTTTCCCTCTTTTTGGATACATAATCAAGACCATTACCAACCGTATGAATTCACTGATTTCATGAAATGATTGCAACTAGGTGTTCAAGCTGCTTACTGGGTGATGCTTGATGAAGGAAGGATAATGCAGATGACAGCAAATATTTTAATGCAATCTGTTGATGAAGCACTGGACTTAGTATCACTTGAGCCATTATGTGATTGGAATGGCTTAAAGGATAGTGTTCAGTTCCCTAATTACTACAGATTTTTTCAAACTGACATCTTCCCCCCAAAATTGGTAACTTTTTTCACTGTTGAGAGATTAGAGACTGCATGTTACATATGTGCTGCATTCCTCCGGGCCCATAGGATCGCACGTCGCCAACTGCATGATTTCATTGGTGAGTGTTATTAGGAGTGCACGTATTGCGTGAAAAATGGCATTTTCTAGATATGGATTTATTTGCTTTTGTTCGTTGTGTTTTGTATTTTTGTGATCATCCATTTTTCCTACAGTAAATGAGAATATTAATTCAGCTCCATTAAGAAAAGATATGTCTGTTTCTCGTTCCATGGGTTCCATCACTTCTAAGTTTCATTTATTTTCCTTAGTTATATTATAATTCATTTCCAATGCCTCAAATGTCAATTTCAATCATCAAGAAGCTCCTTTGAGCAACTTGTCATTGTCAAGAATCGAAACAATCTTTTTTTTTCCTGGACATCCATTTAGCTTCTCTATTTTTTTCATGGGCGTGGATAAGCTTAGATGCATTGAAAATGTTTTGAAATCCCTAGGTAAGATTACTTGATGGAACTTACTAGTTTGTTCTGTTTTCCCTGCGATGCTCTTTTCGTATTATAACATCTAGAACAGCCTTTGCCTTTCCACCTCTTTTTGTATTGTATATGTAAATAATGCGTCCTTTTGATCTTCAGCTTCTGAAATATCTTCTTCGGTTCAGGTGACAGTGAAGTTGCTTCTGTTGTCATTAATGAAAGTGAGGCAGAAGGTGAAGAAGCAAGAAAATTCCTGGAAGACGTGCGTCTGACTTTTCCTCAGGTGTCTTGTATCTGTATGCTTCATGACTTTTCAAAGCTCAACTTGTATAAATTGTTGTGTCAACAGCAATCCAATATTTGTAATAAAGCAGTCAATGTCAGGTATTACGTGTTGTGAAGACAAGGCAAGCAACACATTCTGTATTGCTGCATTTAATTGATTATGTGCAAAATCTGGAGAAGGTGGGTTTACTTGAGGAGAAAGAGATGCTTCATCTTCATGATGCTGTACAGGTGATTGTTAATGAGGCTTCAGTAGATCCTAGCTATCCATTATGTGCTCATCTTCTCCATCAATAATGCTTCAGCTTATATGCAGACTGACTTAAAGAGACTTCTACGGAATCCTCCTCTAGTGAAGGTTCCAAAGATAGTGGATATGATTGGCATTCATCCTTTCTTAGGAGCCCTTCCTTCTATAGCCCGTGAACTGCTTGTAGGTTCAACAAAAGAAATAATGAAACTGCGAGGTGTGACACTTTACAAGGAAGGTTCTAAGCCAAACGGGATATGGCTCATATCAAGTGGGGTGGTGAAGGTAATGGGTTTAAGTAGGTCCTTTATTTGCAGCTTTCTTTCTGCTTAACATGTTCTTTGGTTGTGCTTGTATTTTCCAGTGGGCAAGCAAGAGTATAAGAAGCAAGCATGCGTTGCATCCAACATTTACGCATGGAAGTACTTTGGGTTTATATGAAGTGCTAAATGGGAAAACATACATTTGTGATATGATTGCAGATTCTGTAGTACTCTGTTTCTTCCTTGAGACTGAAAAGATACTTTCGCTGCTCAGATCAGATCCTTCAATGGAGGATTTCTTTTGGCTGGTATGTTAATACTGAGTTCTTTCACCTAAGAATCCCAATTAACTGGAGTCCAAACAATTGTAGAATAAATGGGTTGGTGGAATTTCAGAAACCTGTGGATGGGAACGATGCTTCGTTAGGTCTTAGGCTAAGATAATGCTGCCCTCATCTCAGCTAGGCCTTTAAGATTTTTTTGGGGGGCTACCATTTTGGAATTGAATATGAAGGGACATAGTGAAGCACCATGGGCTTTGAAACTTTAGAAGCACCAGAGGTATTCTAGTTTTGATTAACATATCCTCAAGCTACCAATAGCTCTCATCAATGTCGAATTCCATTGGAGGACTATTAGGCATCCTTGTCAGAAAGTATGCTCCATTTAATCTATACGCTAATTTATGCTTTGGTTGGGACTCCAATGAGCTTTTTGCTCAAAGTGTTGGTAGATGCTAGTAAAATAGCATGGATTTGCTTTGTCATTGTTCAGGAGATGCTGTAGATGTTCTTTTTTATTGCTGCCTTTCTGAAAATTCATTTCCAGATCTCCATGAATAAAGCCTTTTAGATTTTAGGTCAAGAGATGATGAGTTCTATTTCCTGTGATAGCATTAGAAGTCCGCTAATCAGTAACTATAACTACAACTGTCAGAGGCCATTAGACTTATTCTATTTTACCTAATTACCTTACTGTCAACAATATGGCTGCACAATATATAAATGTCACCACATTGTAAATTCTGGTATCAGTTAGATGTTACTTTGCCTTAATCTTCACAAAGAGTTATGTTCCATGACCTGAACTGAGACCTCTTGTTCACCACGGCAACACGATTTATCTTTAGTTCAAGTCTCCTCTTATCTTTAGTTCAAGTCTCCTCTTACCTACTAACTCTATCACTCCTTCTCAAGTTAGAGTATAGATATTAATCATGCTTAACTTATTATAAATAAAGTCAACCCAACTCTCCGTACGAGGTTTAGTAAGGATATCCTCAAGCTGCTCACTCGTCTTCACATGATTCAAACTAATATCCCCACTTTTCATCTTCTCTTTAACAAAGTGACAATGAACTTCAATATGCTTAGTGTGTTCATCGAACACTGGATTCGACGTAATGTAAATAGCATATTGATTGTCACACCACAGCTGAGCAGGCTAAGAAATCGGATATCCCAACCCCTTAAGCAACTGATAAACATAGGAAACATCGTTAGTCAAATGTGTAAGAGCACGATACTCAGATTCTACACTCGATTTGGCAACAACTTATTGCTTCTTATTGTTCCAAAAAAACAGATTACCACGAACAAAAACACAATATCCGGTAGATCTTTGATCAGAATGTGAGCCAGCCCAATCGGCATCAAAAAGCTCTTCTATACGTCGATGACCATGATCACGATAGAGTAAACCCTAGAACAAGGCAAAACCCAACCAAATACGACAAATAATGTGCATGCGGCGGAAGGAAGAAAGAACCAGAATGGCAAGATGTAGGTTCCGTCCTAAGGTAGTGACGTGTAGTGGAAGGGGTGGCACGCGTGATGCACGCACAACAGCGTATGGAGATGGTGGCGGCATGTGAAGATGGTATTGTGGAATCTACTTCCGTTGCGATGAACTTGTGAGGAAACAATCGAGCAATGCAATCTAAACTAAAAACAAACAATCGACAATGACGTACGATATATGTGAAAACCCCTCTCAATATGAGAGAGAAAAAACTGTTAGTAAATAATAAACACACTAGGAGGGGGTGAATTGGGTGTTGTAAAGATTTCGTCTTTTTTTGAATTTATTATCACCAAAAATATTAAATCAGAGATTAATGCGGAATTCCTAGAAAATCATATTTGATTCTTAGCAGTAAAAACACAACAGAGGAACCGGTACCTGCGATAACAGAATTACTGTGCAGAAATTTAAATGTTCAAGGATTTATATTGGTTCTTCTACCCTTTCTCAAACTTGAGTAGATATGGCGTACATCCAGTCCCCCCACACACACCCCTTGCATATGTGAGCTTTTGAATTCCCTTTTATGTCTTTGGTTTGGTTACAAAGATTCTCTCTCTCTCGTAACACAAACTCTCGATGAATTCACACTAGAATTCACCTACGTTCGGTCGACTTACACTTAAGTCTTCCTGCACTCGATGAGTTACCCACAACTTACCTACAACTCGATGAACTCACACACGAGTCCACCTACAATACTCAAGAACCGATTTAAGAACATAAGAATAAGAAGGAAGCATGCAACACAATCAAACCAAGATCAAATAAACTTCAGAAAAGATGAAAACTTTAATCAGCCAAGAAGCAAATCGGGTGCCTTTAAAAAACAGTGAAATTTGTGTATTCTTCTCCAAGAAACCGAGAATCGGTTTTCCAGAGAACACACGAGAGTTTTTGTTAAGAGAACTCAAGGAAGGCACATTTTTTAATTTGGAAGAATTCCTCTCTTATTTATAGATTGAATTTGGTTGAAAAAGATAAGGAAAGATAAAAGATAGAAGAGATTAAAATCAAAACAAATCTTTTCAAATCTCAAAAGATCTGATATTCCTCAGGTACATCGGTTGCTTGGGTAGCAATTCACACCACTTTTGAAATTTCGGAAGTTGAGTCGGTTTATCAAGACCATTTGTGGATAACCAGCAATCATCTAACAATTTTCCCCCTCAACACATTGCGGTTTTGCATTGAATCAATCATAAGGTGATGTAAAAGTTGTACCTTCCTTCCTTATTTGTTGCATTGAATCAATCATAAGGTGATGTTATATGAACCGATTTCCCCCTTTTTCTTTGAATTTCAGCTAATTTCTTCTTTGGGGAGGTGTCGGTCCTTCAGTTCATCAGGGATCGATTTTTCAGCCACTTTCTCCTCAAGCCTTTTTTTTCCTTTCCTTTTCTCTTTTTGCTTTTTGCTTTTTGCCTTGTGTTCAATAGAATCCCTAGTGGCTTTTTCACTTTGTTCATTCTCATCTTTCTTTTCTTCAACTTTAGCCTCTCTCAAACGACCTGACCTTCTTCTAAAACTTTTGCTTTCACCTTTGGTTTTTTTCAACAATTTCAATGCTTTCTTCTTCTTCACTTCTTCTTCATGCAAATCTGGTTCAGAACATGATTTTTTCAAGAACGATTACTTGGATAGACTCCATCTCGAGAATGAGTTCAAGCAGTTTTCAGCCAAGTGAAGAAGCAGCTTCCACATTAGGGTTCGATCCGTCATCCCTTTTGAAAAATCATTTCAGAGAATTGGTTGACCTCATCCTTTGTAGTGTTCGATCTTCGGTTATCAAACAGTGGGTAGAGCAATTTTGAAATTAGGGCACAATATGGTGGTGATGTGTTTAGGTTTGCCTTCGAATGAATGAAGGACTGGTTCCAGGTTGGTTTAGGGCTTTTGGGTGTGAGAAGATTGGAAGTTATATGGTTTCATTGGATTTTGGCAAGTAAGTGTATGACTTGCTCGGTTTGGCTGTAATTGTGGGTTGTTGGGGACAGGAACTGGTTTTTGGTAGACTTGGTAAAAAATGGTAAATTTTGGTATGCACGTCTGTGAACTGTTCAGGGATCGATTCCTGCAACGTATATGGAAGGTTTATTTTGTGGACTGCTTTATACTTTCCATAAAAACTTCTTCATCTGTTATTTCCTTTAATTCCTGAACACATCAATCTCACAAAAACATGGTACAAAAATATGCTTTCCAATTATAAAAGAAATTCAATGATCAAAATCTAAAAGAGGTCAACTTTTGGTAATAATGTCAAGCAAATTTCAACATGTCTAATTCAAGTCTAATATCTTGGAATCTTTCCTTAATGGCTTTATAAATGACACAAATGACCCAAAAGATAATTCACTGTTCATTCATAAAGGGTATATATATTACATACTATAAAATACCAAAAACACCCTTACTTTAAAATATTTTAACGTCCCCCCTCAAACTGGAGCATAAATATCATATGCTCCGAGCTTAGTACAAATGGAATTAATCTGCTAATCACTCAAGGGTTTGGTGAAGATATCTGCAAGTTGATCATTGGATTTCTCATAGGATGTGCTAATAATTCCTCCTTGAATCTTTTCTCTAACAAAATGACAGTCAACTTTAATATGTTTTATTTTCTCATGAAAAACTGGGTTCATGGCAATGTGAAGAGCAACTTGATTGTCACACTTTAACTCCATGGGATTTGACTGTATAACCTCAAGCTCTTCCAAAAGATTCTTCAGAGACACAAGTTCACAACTAGTGTGTGTCATAGCTCTATATTTAGATTCTGCACTGGATCTAGCAACAATAACTTGCTTCTTACGCTTCTAAGAAATCAAATTGTTTTCGAGAAATACACAATACCCAGTAGTAAAGCGTCTATCATCTCGAGAACCGGCCCAATCTGCATTTGTATATCCACATAGAGACACATAACCGTGGTCTTTATACAAGTGTCCCATACCAGATGCACGCTTCAGGTATCTCAAAATGCGTATAACAGCATCCCAGTGGCTAGTACGTGGATCCCTTATGAATTGACTCACAATACTAACAATAAAGGAAATGTTAGGACAGTTGACGGTCAAATAGTTCAACTTTCCAACTAATCTCCTGTACCTCCATGGATCTTTTTGGGGGTCTTCTTGTTCTGCAGTGAGTTTTACATTTGGATCCATAAGTGCATGAATAGGCTTGCATCCCAACATCCCTGTCTCATCCAGCAGGTTAAGAACATACTTTATTTGACACATATAGATACCTTCTTTTGATTTGGCTACTTCAATGCCCAGAAAGTATTTGAGGTTGCCCAAATCTTTAGTCTGAAAGTGGTCATGAATCAGCAATGCCTTGTAATAACCATGCCCGCCGCATATACAATTAGGAATAATCTTCCAGCTTTGGAGTGTCGATAAAATACAGAGTGGTCAACACCACTCCTGCGAAGACCAAATTCCATGACAACCTCACTAAAATGGCCAAACCAAGCACGAGGGGACTGTTTGCGACCATACAATACCTTTTTCAGTCGACATACCAACTCAGTCTCCCCCTGAGCAATAAACTCAGGAGGTTGTTTCATATACACCTCTTGAACAAGATCGCCATGTAGAAAAACATTTTTTATATCAAGCTGCTGTAGAGGCCAATGATAAGTAGCAACAAGAGAGAGGAAAACTCGAACGGAGGTAATCTTAGCCACTGGAGAGAATGTCTCATCATAGTCAAGCCCATAAACTTGGATATACCCCCTGGAAACTAACCGTGTCTTGATCCGGTCAATGGATCCATCCGGTTGAGCTTTGACAGCATAAACCCAATGACAACCAATAGGAGACTTCCCAGGGACGAAGAGGAACAAGGTCCAAGTGCCAGTCTCATGCAAGGCGGATATCTTAGCCTTCATTGCCTCATACCAGCCAAGATAAGAAAGAGTTTCTATGACACAATTAGGAAGAGAAATGGAAGACAAGGCAGAGACAAGATGTAGATAAATTATCATAGAAAACAAAGTTAGAAAGTGTGTGAGAAGTACAAAACCGTGTACCTTTATGGATGGCTATAGGGAGGTCAAGATCTAGAGACGAAGGAGCAATCGAAGTAGTATGTGAATCCGCAGTTGATGTTCGTCTAGTGTACACCCGTAGATCAGGACGGGAGAGGCAAGGGACGGATCAGGTGGTAGAGGTAAGTCACCACTAGACAAGGGAACTAGTAAAGGAAGACACCGTAAGACAGACAAAAAAATACGGGGTAAATTCAAAGAAAGTAACATAAGCACTCACAAAAAATCTTCGTAGAGGGGGACTATAACACTTGTAACTTTTTTGTGTCCAAGAGTATCCAAGGAAGAAACACTTGACCGCACGGGGATCAAGTTTATCCACACCGGAATTTAGCTGATGAACAAAGCAAGTGCACCTAAAAATACGAAGGGATGAAGAATAGGGTTGACCATTAGGAAATATAACCGAATATGACGTCACACCATGAAGGACAGAGAAAGGCATTCAGTTGATGAGATAACAAGCAGAGACGATAACATCACTCCAAAACTCCTTGGGAACACTCATGTCTATTAACAAAGTACGAGCCACTTCCACAATATATTGGATCTTTCGTTCAGCAACGCCATTTTGCTGTGGAGTGTGAGCACAGGAGGACTTGTGGATAATACGACGCTCGGTCTCAAAATTATCAAGGGCAGCAGAGAAGAACTCCTTTGCATTATCACTGTGAAGAATCTGAATTGAAGCATGAAATTATGTTTGCACCTCAGCATAAAAGAAAGTGAATATATGCAATAATTCAGAACGGTCCTTCATAAGATAAAGTCATGTCATCCGAGAAATATCATCCACAAATAAGACAAAATATTGAAATCTCAGTTTTGAAATAGTGCGACTGGGGCCCCAAATGTTAGAATGAAGCAAAAGGACTAGTGATTCGATTGTCTAGCCGGGGAACAAAAGACATGTGGTGGTATTTTCCCAACTGACACGTCTTACAATCTAAGTTAGGTAAGCTAGAGAGAGTATGACACAATTGCTTCAACACAGATAGAGATGGATGACCAAAACGACTATGTATCTGAAGGGGTGTTTCAACAGCGAAATATGCCTTGGGGGATCTAGGAGACACCCCACGGAAGTAGTAGAAGCCGCTAGATTCACGTCCTTCTCCAATCGTCTTCTTCGTCTTCAAGTCCTGAATAACAACAAAACCAGGAAGAAACAAAACGGAGTAATGTAAGTCTTTGGTGAGTTCACTGACAGAGAGGAGATTTAATGAAAAACCAGGAATATATAAAGTAGATGGAAGACAAAAGGAGGGACTAAGCTGAATAGATCCAATGCCACTAATGGGGGTGGTGGGTCCATTGGCTAACGTAAGTTAGTTAGTGGGAGACATAGGCTGAATGTGGGTAAATAATGTAGAGATACCTAAGATGTGATCGGTAGCTCCGGTGTCAAGAACCCATGAGGTTGGTGTAGAGGAGAGACAAGCAATGAAGGTACCTGTGTTGGCAAAAGAGGTAATGGGAGCAGTGAGCACCTGCTGAGAGACTTGCGACTGAGACTGAATCAAGCGAGTATACTCATCCATGGAAATCAGAAGCTGATCAAGTCCACTGGCTAAAGTGCTGGAAGAATCAGAAGTGGTAACATTAGCAACCCGAGGGCGACCCACTAGTTGTCAACATGTCTCTCTCAAATAGCCATCCTTATTGCAATGAGTGCAATGAGGGGCCCAACCGGAAAGTTTTCAATATTTTTCTGTCACATGACCATCTTTTCCACAATTGTCACATTTCCTAAGGGGTCCACGACCTCGTCCAATTCTTCCACGACCTCCACGATCCTCTCGGTGAGAACCCCTTCCAGTTCCACTAATCTGAATGATAAGAGTTGATTTGATATCTCCAGAATCACTAGACTCACCTACATGGTGGTGAGGAGAAAAGCGCATCACCTTGGCATGAACTTTAGCAAAAGTTGGCAGTTCAGCACTACCTTAAATCTGGGAATAAATTGGGGAAAACTTAGGGCCAAGACCAGCCAAGAATCACATGATGATCAATTGTTCCCTTTATTTCTGCATCTCCTGGACACTAGCAGTAGTAGGGAGCATAACATTTAACTATTCATGAATACGTTTCTGATTAGCACAAATTTGAGTGACAATCTTGTCACCCCGTTGGCATTGGA
Source organism: Dionaea muscipula (assembly GCA_028571145.1). NCBI lineage: Eukaryota > Viridiplantae > Streptophyta > Magnoliopsida > Caryophyllales > Droseraceae > Dionaea > Dionaea muscipula. Next base: position 13,749 of record JAOWBR010215503.1, read on the forward strand.
ATAACTGAAAAGATATATCATACATTCTAGTCATGTTACTAGAATAAAGAACTTTGATATAGTCCCAAATCTCTTTTAAGGAGTTCAAATAAGATCAGGTTTCATAGAGTTCCACAGAAAACTCATAATTTGGTCATCAACTTGATCCCATTTTCCTTTAGCTTCATTATCAGTGGGTGGATCTTGAGTAAGATACTCACGCTTGCCTTACCCCCTTAAAAACACTTCAACAGATTTAGCCAATTATATGTAGTTAGTACTATTTAATTTTCTCGTGGTAATTTGAGGAATCATCGCATTGGATGAAGCCGCCATAACACAATATATCTACAAGAACCCACGAGCTTCAAAAACTCTCACTGAATTAATAATGCAGCTTCATAAGAGACATGGAAGAGGCATAGAACCACATAAACATAACAGGCAACAAATAAAAACTCTCCAGAAGTACACCAAAGGAACGTCTAGCACAGCAGCAGCATGGAGAATATCTCAATGGAGAAGAACATGGAGAAAATCAAGGCAAGGAGCATGAATGAGCAGAGGAGGCAAGAGAAGAAATGGACCATCACAAGGTGGGTAATGAGCTTCCTGAAGCTTCACAGGCCTTGGCGCGTGTGGGTGGCACGTGAGTTCCAAGCGCAGGAACATCGACGACGCGTGTGGGCGCGTGTGGCGGCAGGCGTGAAGGCGGCTGAAATGGAGTGAGCGACCAGCCCTGATCTACTACCTCCTGCTGTCAAATGTGGATGAAACTAAGCGATGGTGGCTTGAAATGGGATGACTGTCGGCGGCAAGGGAGAGATGCACTGTCCCCGGCCATTGGAGCAGCGTTCATCAGCGTGGCTCCCTCCCCCAGTGTCGCCGGGCTCTGGGCTCATCAGATATGGTGGTGGTTGATGGTGGTTTGATGATGGTGGTGGTTTGGCTATGGCGGCAGTGAAGGGTTCATGGAGACAGCAAGTAAGGTTTCATGGAGGCTCTGATACTATATCACAAATGAGCCAAAAGATAATTCATTGTTCATTCATGAAGGGTATATATACTACATACTACAAAATACCAAAATACCCTTACTCTAAAATATTCTAACAGTAAATATGTGAGCAAGCTGATTCTCCGTTTTGTAATATTCAATCTTAATGTTTCCTTATTCAACATGATCTCTAAGAAAATGATGCCTTATTTCAGTTGTTTTATGGTGTCTTTGGTGTTTGGACTAGTGGCTTGAGAATCAGGGTTTAATTTTTTGTCCCAGTTTTGTGCTAAGTCACATTGCGCATGGTCAATGTAATTTCTAGAACTTATATCCCATGTTCTGCATTCTGATTTGAACTTCTAAGTATTTCTGATTTGAAGAGCAAAGGAGGAGGCAGGAAGGGGTGAGATTATTTTTTGTGTTAACTTTTTATGATTATGTGAACCATAGCCTTGATGCATTTGTATTATTGAACTTTCACAGGAAAGTGTTATAGTTCTTGCAAAAGTCTTGCTTCCTCAAGTATTCGAGCAAATGGAAATGCAAGATATGAGAACACTCATCACAGAAAGATCAAGAATAACTACGTGTATAAGGGGTGAAACTGTGGAACTGCCTCCTAATTTCATTGGATTTTTGCTGGAAGGATTTGTAAAAACCCAAGGTCTTCATGCAGAATTAATAACATCTCCTGCTGCATTGTTGCCTCCAAAGCGAAATCCGAGTCTTCCGGCCCTTGATGTATCTGGTGAGTCAACATTAGCAACCATTTGAATTACTTACTGCTACAAATACCATAGTTCTTTTTCTTGAAGAGTACTCTAAAATCAGGAACACATTTCCTCTTGCCTTTGAGAGAACAGAATATATATTCCCACAACTTCACATGTCCTATGCCTATTCTGTAGTTGTTGGGTGGTTGCAAAGTACTTCTACTGCTATGAGAGTCCTAACTGTTTGGTCAACACTATTATTTTGACTTGGACAGTAGTTATTTTATTAGTAATTAATCATATCATCGGATCATTCTTTTACCTCGAAACTTCTTCAATCTTTCTTTCTACACGCTGTGTTTAGGATGATCAGGCTCAAACTGATGACTTCCTCTCCGTCAAGGTGACACTCTACCACTGAGTTCTCTCTCTCATCTGAACTAGTTGTTTACTCTGTGCTTGTCAGTGCTTATTCTTGATGTCATTTTACAACTCAAAGATCAAAATTCTTGCACGAGCAACCTACCCTACATATCTTGAATGGGGTGTCCTATAATTTTTTGCCACTCTAATTGGTGTTACCTCTATATATTGCATTCTTCAGATGAATGGAAGTTTGTGGCATATCTCCTAACTTGCATTTGATGGCTAGCATAGAGATAACTCTAGATCTAATGAGATCTTTTTTCTGGTACTCCTTTTGGCAACGCATGAATTGAGTAGCAAACCAGTGGACAAATGATTTTGGACTAGTACGATATCACATCTCATTACACTTGAGCTAAATAAGCTGTATAATATAGCAAACAAGTCCATGTTTGCCATTTTAATTGAACTTTTCTTTCCCCTTTGACTGTTTTAGTATTTACTACTTAGAGCTAAGTTCAATTAAAATCCATGACTAGGGGGTGACAAGGGGCTTTTCAAGATTTTCAGCCCAAATTCTCAACTTCAGTTGCATTTGTCTTATATTAGGGATACAATCAGGTAATCTGTTGCACCAAGGAATCTTCTACTATGTCGAGACTCGGGCCAGATTAGTCATGTTTGACATAGCAGCATTTCAAGCTCATAATGCTATGCAGAGGAGGCCATCCTCATTTATACTGCATTCTGGAGAGCATCCCAGTCGAACACTAACTAGGGAACATGGTAGTCTTATGAGTTGGCCTGAGCAGGGGCAACTTTGTCAGAAGCATGATGGAGCTGATGTGCCGATAAACAATTTACCAGCTAGGGCAATGCAGTTGAGCATCTTTGGCAGCATGGTAAATTTAATATCTTTATTTAGCTTGTGTAAAAGTAATCTCCTGTTTGGGTTCTAAAACCCATTGCCTTCACTCCATTTATCATTTGTTTGATGTCCCTGCATCCATCTCTTTAAGCTCTAGTGCAGTAAGGATAAACTGCTGACATTGATCTCCCACAATAAGCAAATGGTTAAACTTTTTCAGCTGAAGTAACAAAAATATTGTGATTGATCATCAGAACACAGAAGTTTGTGTCACATATCTGAGCTTTCTATTTAGGTACCAAACTCCCGATGGCATGCCAGAAGTTTTGGGAGCACCAACCAGGCCCAGTCATCACATAGCCTGTCATATCCAAATGTTCAACCTGGCAAGAATCGTCCTCTTGTTTCCGTTAGATCAGAGGGTTCTACGAGGAAAAGAGTTCAAGTGGACTTGACTAGGCAAGAAGCAGGACCACCAGAACCTGCCCAGTTACCAGGAGATTCAAGTGAGGATTCAGGTGGTGAAGACGATTTTATCATCAGAATTGATTCACCTAGTAGACTGTCTTTTCGCCACGCTTCTTGAAAAGTTTCTCTGCTTGTTTTCTCCCTGTTGTCTTGGTTTTCATCATTTCCTTGCGTAAATAAGGTCTAAATATATGCATCTAGTACGAGATGCGTAGCCTGAGTGGCTGCACTGGTTCTGTTACTGTTACTGCCTTTATTGCAACTGTTGCGAGTATTGGATTATATTTTGATTGTTTGTATAATCTTTTATTAGTCCATTATACAAAACCTGTTAGAATTGCTATGTGTGTATATCTATTATATAAAACAGCTCGAAGTTTGAATTCTTTCTCAAAAATATCTCAAGACATTTGCAGCCGTCGTATTGTGAAAATCGGCGGAAAAACATAACAGCCATTGGATCGAAGTTAATTATTTATTTTTTTATACTTCTGCATTTATTACTACATTAATTACACAAATCTTTTAATTGCATATTTATTATACATGTTATTCCTTATTAATTATATAATGTTATATTCAATTTCTTAAATTTGTTAAGATGATTCAAATAAGACTAATATTAAT